>CAEFZY010061376.1:0-100618 GCA_903066815.1 Brachyrhaphis roseni
TATTTTGATGCTAAGCAAAACTACATTAGGGACCTAAGGACTTTAGGGTGATGTGCTCCATCTTCCTGGTTTCAGTGAGAACACAAGTAGCAGTGTTCTGGGTTATAGGCAGACCTGTGGAAACTACTGCAGCAATCGACTAAAGAAACACGCATGGATGAGTTTCTCAATATCTTGTTGGGGCATTAATACTTTAATCCTGGAATTGTTTCTACAGGTAATAGAAAGGGCGACTTTGTAATTGTCTTTTGGTCCAGAATTAAAATCTGCAGTTTTGAAACGTATGTCAGGCTGTGTATGAATACTGATTAACAAAGAAACAGAACCTATTTTGTAGCCAGTCACAGCACACTTTTTTTTTTTTTGGTGCATTATTCTCTGATTTAATCACAAAGCAGGATTCTAAGCATAGGATGTAATGACAAAAATCTTAATACAGACAAACATATGATAGTTGTATCGTCAATCACTGTTATAATCAGCTGCTCATGAAGCTTGTCACAGGCATTTATCCATCTTTAAAATTATTTGTGCTTTTGAATTGGGGTTTTGAAAATGTAATAAATTTGTTCTGCCCTCTAAATACTCTGGGTAAAGTGCGTATTAAATTAATCTTCCCCACTGACACACATTAAAACATTTTTTCCCTTATTATTTGACCGCTGTGTGCTTGTACTGATAAATCAGACAACTGTGTCAGAAGTTCCTCCAGGCAAGGGGAGTTCACTTCGGGACAAAATGCAACCACCGGATGATCAGTTTCTGACAAACCCACTGGATTGATTGACATGATGCATCATGTAAAGTATTGGCATCCCTAGCAATTTTTATAAAACAAATTTAACTGATTCACTTAAAAAGTAAAGCATAAAAATTCTTCTGAGTTTCAGGGAGCTAAATTTGTAATCCCCAACTTCCTGTTTTCCAGGACTACCTCTAAATGGCATTGGATTTCAATACAAATGGATGAAGAAAAGCTAAGTACTTGTGTTACTGAAAAAAACAGGAGGTCACTCAACTCTGTTGTATCAAAGCTGTTCCAATACAGTTGTCCCTGGTGTGAATTTCCATAAGAAATATAAATATATATGTAAACAGGATCAGTTAGACTGCCTGCTGCCCGGTTGTCTGAACCCATAGCTGCATGTCTGTAAAGCAAACGCTCAGTAAAGGTGACATTTTTCGCATTTTCTGTTTAGTGTCAAGAAGAGGAAGAAGTCAGTGGGACACATACCTTCATTTGTCATGATGCATTGGATAATATGTCCAACTGTGTCCTGATTTTCAGTCATGGTCTCATGCCGCTCTAGCAGAACATGTAGAGAGAAGATTAGAGATTTGACTATCTGATTGTATTTTAAAAAAAAAGACATGAAATAAAAACAGCTAATATAGGCCTACAATAAAAGGTCACAAAAAATATTCCAGCCAAAAGTGGAGAGAAGAGAGAAAGTAAGTGAATGTCATTATAAACCAACATTACGTCCTGAAATTTGTCTGATCAGCACTGCTTTCACCAATATCATCATCTCAGTTTCTGTTATTATGATGTATACTAAGGTTTCACTTTTTTTTTTTTTTTACAGTTTTAAAACCACCTGTTTGCCTTCATGCTGTTGCTATAGTTCCAAGTACTTTTAATAGGGTGCCAGAAAAGGTCCTATAGGTTTTCCCAGCTGCTTGGAGCATAGAATGATGCACGCTTCCTCTTTTCCACTTGTTGCTGCACATGGAAAATGAGGTGGCTGAATATACCTGTGCTTTTCCTTCATGTCCCAGAAAAACAAACTAAGATGCATAAAATTATAAACCTACAACAAATCATGATGGAAAAGATTAAGGCAGTGAGATTAATAGCTATCCAATTATGTAGACTGAATAATTAACCCACTAATATTAGCGTGTCATAATTGTGTTACAATACAGAGACCAAAATAGTATTTAAAATCTAGTAACTGTAATAGTCAATATATTTTAGCTGTAGGAGGAAAAACAGCTATGCTCTTCTGTTGTCTCAGCTTTGTCCTCAAGGTTATAGCAGCGTATGGCTAATACAGAATGCTTTGACAGAATATTCAGTTATAACTGTCATAATCTAATGACAATTTCATCCATTCCAAAATGCACATGTTCAAATATGTCGTGGGGTAAAATACAGAGACATCTGTGAGACTGGCTCTTCTCGAAATTCAAGGTAAGCACTGACAATTCCAAGGAAATCCTCAACAGGAAAAAGAATGTCTTTACGATCTACATGCGGAAGAAAACGAATACATAGGAAATATTTTGTTCTATTCTCTTACATTTTCTTTTAAGATGCTCTATGTTTCTGCATATTCACATTAAATATAAGAAGCCATCTGAAAAAGAGATCAGGAAGCCATAGCTACAAGCAGCAGGCATTCTTGCTCATTACAGGTTCAGTCTGCTTTGACAAGTATTAGGAGTGGGATGGTTAATGGCTGCCAGAGGAAGTGTTGCAGAGATCAGAGTTTTCACTGGCTGGATCAAGACAGAGTCACACAAACTGTGTTCCTCTTCACCCCTGCACCCCATTCCATTTATACTATGCTATATTTTCTATGTTTGAAAAAAGGAAACAGTAATAAATAATAACTATAATAGTCAATATTAATTTTTTTTTAATCAATTTTCTGATTAGAAAAAGACAGTAGGATTTTTTTTTTTTGAGCAAACACTTTGATAACCTAACGCTATTGTGAAACTATAACAGTCCATGCCTAGTCCTAAAAATGCAGTGGTGCACCTCAATTTATTGCTCCCTCAATGATAAAACATATTGTATAACTTTATGGAAGGACATGTAAGCAGGGAGACATGGTCTTAGTGCAATAAAAATATTGATGGCGTCTGAAAATGTCATCATGCTATCAGATTTATGACAAATTTTGTGTATTTTCTACATTGAGTCAGTGATTAGATGAAGCAGCCCTTACATATTAGTTCTCCTTGACTCGTATTTCCTGGATTCCTTTCTTGAATAGTTCCTCTCATTTTCCAGAATTCTCATCACCAATTTCCTAGGCATTTCCTGGTGTGACATAATCCTTGCCAGGAATCTGCATTGTTCGCAAAAGATGTGTTTTCAGAGGAAGCGTGTGGTGGAACAGAAGAAAGGCATCAAAACTGTGGGACAGGATCAGCTGAAGACAAAAGCTACACGTCTGTTTCAACAAGGAGGAGGAGTAAATGCCGTTGAAGAGAAACGGCATTCTCTTAATGCCATTTCCTTTAAGAATCTTCTTAAAGGAAAAAAAAAGGCATCTCTCTTGCATCTGCACAAATCTGATTTAGCAAAGTGATAGAATAACATGAAGAAGTTGGGGCTTTCCAACAAAGATGGCAGATATGCGGAGAGAAACCCACTGGAACTACAGCAGAACAGACACCTTTTACACATTTTTATGTCCAGCCAACATGATCCAGAGCTTCATTGTACAGAAATGCCCTCAACAGATTCACAATAGGAAAATGGGTCAGTGAGAAGAACCAGCACAGGATCTCAGAGTTATGTCAAAACTGACTCCTTCCTACCACTTGTCTCACATCTGTGATGAAGCCCAGATACACCCAGCTATTGAGATTTTAGTTCCTTTTCCTTCACTAGAAGTAAAGGGGGAAGCAAAGACTTGTTTGTTTACTGATGTACATCAGATTGCGTTTCTTTTTAAATCAAGGCAGATGCCACGGAAAAGATTTACGCAAGATCTAGAAATTTGTAATTTAACACCGTTTGGTAGAGAGTTTTTTCCCCTCCTTCTACCTCACTGAACACTCCCATGGGAGAGTCGGAGTATGAGTACGTAATGTAACTGTGGACAGTCTTCCTGGTTCCGTACCTTAAAGGAACAGACACCTTTTTTTTTTTTTTTACACCTCCAACAGAGAGAAAGACTAAATTTAAACAGAGTGCTCACAGCTAAAAAAAAAATCCCTTCAATAGCAGTTCATGACAGAGCTTTGCAACTAATTCACCACCTCCAGACTTCACATTTGACTTAAAATCTCATTATGATCTACATGTGGAACCCGTAACTTGCGTGAGTTTCCCAAATGTAATTGAAGCTTGAGAGTGGTTGAGAAAAGACCAAAGCATCCAGCACCCTTGTTGTTTCATTTCTGACCCTGCTTGTCTCCACCACATGACTGGAAAGTGGAAAAGAAAACCTCATGCATGCAAACCTATAACTCATTTGGAAACTAAGGCTAAGAAAAAAAAAAAGAAAAAAAAAGTAAAAACACACTCCACACTGAGTACTTTTAGAACTTCAACATGAACTGGTACATTACCATTTGTGTGCAGATGCAGTGCAAAAAGGGGGGGGGGAGAAAAAAAAAAAACATAGCAGCTAAGCTAATATCCAGTTTGTAAAGAAGAAAGTTAAAAGGAATAACCCTGATTAAAATGCATCTTACTGCTTAATAAGTATGCTTTGTAAAACAACAACATTGAATATATGATTGCTCTAGCACTGTATCAGAAGTAATAACGGAAAATTAGTTATTTCTGTCACTGTTAGAAATAATGCACTTCTTGATCAACAGGTTTTGGCATAATGGGCAGATTATAGATGGCAGTAAGAAATAAAAAATAATGCACAAGATAAAATAATGAAAAACAGCTAATAAGAGGCACCTATTTGTAAATTACATCACAAGTTTAATACAATAATTGTCAAGCTTTATTTCTTGAAGTTAAAGAAGTTTAATGTCTTATTGTACTTTGAACTGAAGTGGTCAAAGAAATCACTGGAAAAAATGTAAAAAAAAAATAAATATATATATATATATATATATATATATATATATACATTCTGACCTTTTCCAGCATATTTAGACATGTTGAGATTTCATAGCAATTTCACTAATAGTAGAAAAAAAATCTATTATAAATAAGAGACAACTCTTATTTATAATAGATAAATTTATATCTATTACGTCAGATTTTTTTGCAAAACATAAATTTTAACTTTTGAAGACTAAATTAAGACACACAGATTTATTCCTACCTACAAATTTAAATCCCACAGTGGTGTTTCCCACCAAACATACTTATAACATAATTACATCATTTTAAACGAAGGTTGCCCTGTTTAAACCTCATATCTGTAGTTTGGTAGGTTCTTGACTGTTAAAGTGAGAACCAACACCATGGTGAGATCCACAGATCAGTCCAAGACCTTAAGATTTTAGCAGCGTAGGAATTTGGAAAGTGATTTAAATACATCTCAAAAGAATCAGAAATTATCATTTTAGCTAGACGGAAAACAGTCTACAAGTGGCAGACATTTGAAAAAATTTAATGAAACAAATATCTGCAACATATCTATTATTCTGGAATCTCATCAAATGCTTTCTTGTAAAAAAAAACCTCAACTTATAAAACCTACAACTCTCTATAAATCATCATGCAAGATCTTGACTCTCCAACAATTTGGAGTATTCTGACAGGAAGAGGTATGGCAGACTCAGAGCAGCTACAGAGTTTCTGTACTCCCTGCCATCTTGACTTTTTCCATTTTTCATGTGAGGACATGCAGCTTGTCTGTTCATGTGTAGTAGGAGTTGCCAGACATCTGGCTCAAGGTCTTTAAGGCTCTAACCGTAAAAACCTGGAGCTAAAGCTCCTGGTTATACTAAAACCTACTTGCTACTAAGATCTTTGACTTGTTCTCACTTGCCCCACATTGCACATTTAACTGGGTTTTTGGTTCTGAATCTTGGCTTGGTCCACTTTGTCAATTGATTTGGTTTGGCTTTTTGCTTCACACTATACAACACCTGCACAGTCAGTCTCTGTCATGAGGATGCCGGTGTCCTTATGGACCCACTGACTTGCATCCAAGGGTTGTCAGTTAAGGGGTTAAACATCCACACCTGTCAACACTAACACTTCACATTTAAAAGGATTTTTGGCCAATTGATTTTAAGAAAATGCATCTAATTGGCTACAAAAAATTGCGTCATTGCCTTACAGGCCTATTCTGTTTGGTCTTATGATGATCTGTCTTTCTGCCATTGTTTAAATAAAGTTCAAAATGGCATGGTGTGACAGTGTGTCCCATCCCTACTAGTATGCAGAGAGAAGAGGTTGTCAGTAATCAAGAACATTTTAGACTCTCGCAGAAAGTAGTGTGTTGCTTACTATATTTACTCTGACAGATACTGGGCGTTGCTGCTGTTTTTCAAGTTTCTGGAAAAGATCAGTGTCGGCTGTTGTGCTACCACAGCACGAAGTGTCAAGGCTCATCGGCATCCTTATCCTTTTCAACTTTGCTGTTCATCTGCCCCATACTTCAATACAAATGAACAATGTTTTTTTTCTATGAGTAGTTTTAAACCTCCAGCAACTGCCTACAGATTTGATTCGCAACCATTATTGTTAGGCAATGTGTCGGGTTACCAATAACGAAAATGGTAAACTGGTTTTCACTGTAAAAGCGTCATAGGGAATGTAATGCAACCTGTTGCAGTACAAAGCACAATGATGCAGCAATTTGACAAGGGATGTCAAAGTAATTTATGTTGCAAAAAAAAAATCAATTAAGCAAAAAGGACAAGTCAGCATCTAAAGAATTATGACTATATTTTTAGTTTTGTGACTACAAATCGTAGGATGTTAACTTAGCCCACAGAGGCAACTGCTCCTGAATATCTTAAAATCTCTTTGGTAATTAATCATATAAACTACTTTTAACAAAGAAGGCCATCAAAGCCAATTAAGCATTACAGAAAAACAGAAAGTAAAAGAAAAGAAAAGAAAAAACCCTGAAGCTGTTCAGACCTCGTTCCACTACCCGTCATGTATGATGCCCTGTATTTGTTCGCCACTTTACTCTGCTGGTATAGTCAGATCAACAACAAAACGTCAGTAACTCCACTCATGTCAAAAGCAACATAAATTTCAGAAATTCAGTCGCCTGATATCTATTCAAACATCAGTGATTCAAAATGCAAGTAAGCTCAGACAGGAATGATGCAGACAATAGGGAATGAGTCAAAGTGTCTGAAATAACCCTGATTTTATTTAGAGAAACTATTACTTTTACACCAAGGCTGTTTTATAAAAAACTACTGTATTTTTCTTAGTTTTAATTATTTTTCAGAGAAGACAATGGGCATGGCTTTCTATGATCTAATCAAAATGATTGTGTCTGAACCACAGTGGCCGTTTAAATTATTTCATTATGTACTGCAACACTGAACATATTAAATCACTAAGAATGAAACTAGAGATGCATCAATCAGTGATAGAAGTTTCTTTCTACAATAAGAAAGCTACTTTACACCAGGCATCCTCAAATAAAAGTCCAGTGTCTTGAAACTTTTAGATGCGTCCCTGGTCCAACACGCCTCAAATGGCTGAGTTACCTCAGTGCAGTCAAGTTCTCCAGAGTTCTGTTAGTTACCCAATTATTTGACTCGTGTGTTGAAGCAGCAATACATCTAAAACCTACAAGACACCAACATGCTTTTAGAAGGCATAAACGTATCAGTATTTTTAAGCTCTAAAGTTATTTTTTGTTCTGTTTGGTTTACATAGCAAAACAGGCTGTGTGCATAAATCATGTAAATAGAAACGTCTCTCTTACCTCGTTGTTCACCCTCTTTGTGATCCTCCTCAAACACATCATCATAATCATCGCCTGACTGGGAGGTGGTGAACCGGTAGCCCTTCTTCTTTAGCACGTGACAGACCACCACCCCGGAAAGGCCCAGGAAGAAGAAAGCCAGCACTAAGGCAAAAGCTAAATAGTTTGGGCCAGTTCCTTCACCCTCTCCAGTAGTATTTGTGGTGTTCGCTGTGAAAAAGTAGAGGAGGGGGGGGGGGGAATTTGGGGATTTTAAAGCAGAGAATTACAAGACAAAGCAATCAGCAAGAAATATAAGAATTCAACACATCTGGCAGAGAATTTACCTATAAACCCAGATTAGGGGTGGGGGTATTTTTTTATCCTTCAACTCTCCAAATCTTTACAGAGTGAAAGACCAGACCTATGGTCTCAAATCCAGTTTACATGAAGCAGGAATGTCTATACAGTTGAAACCACGTTTAAACATACTACATAAAAAGACAAGCTTTTCCCCCTCACCGTCAGACATTATATCAGACTAAAATTTGTTATTTAGGTCAGTTAGGATTACCAAAACTATTTCTATTAGTTGAATACCAGAATTAGGGAGGGATTATTTTTATTACTTTTGGTAAATTCACAAGTTTATATACATCGTCTTAGTAAATGTAGAAAAGATTTTAATCTGTAAGGGTCAAGCTTCCCATCACAAATTTTCTACAGGATTGAGATCAGAGCTTCATGGTAACCATCCTAGTCTAGAGGCCATCTTGTAACTAATTTGGCTGGACGCTTAGGGCCGTTGTACATTTGGAAGATCTATTTGCGCTAAACCTTCAACGTCCTAGCTGATGTTTTGTTACTTCAGCATCTTTTTGATATATTGTCTTGATATATTTGGACGTTTCCATGATGTCATGCAAGGTAGCAGCATGTCTGAGGTTTAAAGGCATAGCAATCTTAGTGTATGTAAACTCCTTAATTTTACAGATGAATGATTATTCTCATTATTCTGACATTTAGCTTTCCATAAGAAACACAAACATTTGATTCAAACTGTATGTGATAGAGTAAAAAACTTTTAGTACTGAAGCTTCTCCCCGTCTCCCCTTGAATGTTCCAATTTTATTGAAAAACAGTGAACAATGACTGTAAAAAAAATTACAAACTTAATTTACGTTCATTAGCCAGTGCTCTAAATTGCGCAGTCGACGGGTCTGTCAGCCAATCTTCTCTCGAAGGGAGACAGTGGCTAATATTCAGACCTTCGAAGAGGTAGATGGGATTGTAGGATAAGTTCAGCTCCAAAGGATCGGCTGATTAAGTAAAACGGCTTTGATCAATCGGTTCACCCAGTTTTACGAACATGGCCTCAAAGCCCAAGCAGAACACCTTTAAATTGTCTGCTTCCTGTACTTGGCATGTTCAGATTATCTCCGTCCTAACTTGCCACATTGCAGATAAGAAAAAACAAATTCAAACAAACCAAAATGGTGGTAAAATAACTTATAAAATATAATGATAATAAATTCCACAAATTAGGCTGAATATTTTGGCTCTTATGTTCAGTAACCCCAGTGTAGTCAGTAATCTACAGTCAGCCAGCGGTGAAAACCGCTGTAGCTCCTAATGCAAATGAGTCACGTGAGCAAAACCAGCAAAAACACACAAGGGAGCTTTTGTCTGCTTTCCTGTCCACATCAGTGAAAGGATGGCATAGTCAGAGGAAATAAAAAGACTAGGTTGGCACTCACAATTCAGACCAATATCAGTCAATAATTGCAAAATCTTGACTCTGCATGTAATTTGAGACGTGCCAGAGCACAACATTTAGATATTATACTGTCCCACAACCTACTCATGTGGCCTCTTCCATTGTCCCAGCCTCCTGCTGCATCAGACTGAACACATTGAACATTGTCTGCTCACTGACCGTCTTGTGACCAAATGTCTTCATGTGCTTTTGTGAAGAAATGAGTAGCTCACAGTACGCTGGCACGACCCTTAAAGTGCCCAACAATCACAGATCAGGTTGCACAGGTGTCAAACTCCAGTCCTGGAGGGCCACCGCCCTGCAACTTTTAGATGTGCCTTTGCTGCACCACACCTGAATAGAATAATTAGGTCATTAGCAAGGCTCTGAAGATCTCATCTACACAAAAAAAGGAGGTAATTAAGCCATTTCATTCCAGTGTTTTGTACTTGTGGCGCATCTAGAAACTGCAGGACAGTGGCCCTTGAGGACTGGAGTTTGACACCCACTGAGTTAGAGCAACATGGGACACTGGATGAGAGGGGTATTTACAGAGGACTTAAAGCCAAGCCAAAATAAACCTAGACCCTGTGACAGCCAAAACAAAAAGATGACAGAGACATCAAGATGACAGGTGGCTAGTCATAGAATATTAACCTAGAGCTACGTAAATTAAATTACAGGATGTCAAACTCTGTGACTTTTCAGTTACACTGATTAATTTGACTCATTATTCTGCTTTCCAGAATGTACAATGTCCAGCCACACAAGTCAAATATTCTCCTTTAATGGGACTCCTTAAAAGACTAATAAGAAGGTCATCTCATCACATTTAACTCTACATTCATCATCAGGTTTCATAATTTAAAATTTATGAAATGAAATGAGAAAAAAAAAAGAATCTTCTTTCATCAGCTGTTAATGACTAATACTAATGCAAAAAAGTCAGCCAGTGATCCAAGTCAACCAATATTTTATAATGTCTGATCAAGGAAAAACTGATAACATTTTATTTCCCTTGTTGCTTATTAAATACACAAAACTGTTCAACTCAGTCCAACAACTTCACTCTTTTAATGATGTAAGAAAATACTGAAGTCAATCTCCCAGAAATACATAAAAAGGGGATTTGCTGCAAAAAAACACCGAAAATATAAAAAAAATTTCTACACGTCAGCAAGTTGAAACAAGCCCTATATAAATCCAAAAAACATTGGAAATCCCTTTTTCAAGCTGGAGTTCTTTCAAGCTGTTGACAGAAAGGAAATGTCTCAATCCTGCAGGCTGCATGCTTCATAACGGCTGTGGCCAGAAAATATCACATTTCTTTTGTAAAATATTTACAGGTATATCTACACCAAGCAACCTGAGACTATATAGTAAAAGGGAGACTCAAAGACATTAACCTCTATGCTTCATTCAGTAATGCTACTGTGTTTAGTACTCCTTCAGTAGAAGAGAGTAAACTGTTAAGCGTCAAGTTAAAAATCCATCACTCCCACTTTATAGCCATTTACAGAGCCTTCTAAATATACTTGCATCTCTTAAACGGTTTCAGATGTTACAGCCACAAACCTTGGAGTGTTTTATTAGGATTTTTATGTGATGGACTGAAACAAAGTAGTGTCTAATTGTGAAGTTAAAGGAAAATTATCGTTTTAAAATGTTTAAAAACACTTTATGCGGTGGAAAGCTGACACTGTACCCTGAAAACACCATTCCCACAGTGAGAATAGTGTTGGTGGCATCCTTCTGTGTGGATGGTTGTCTTCAGCAGTGACAGAAAAGCTGGTTGACGGACAAATACAGAGGCTCCAAAATGCAATTTTTTCCCATCTGTTGGTCTTTTGGGAATATGTTTTTTTTTTTTCCAAACATTCTTCTTCGCAAAACAGCTCAAGTTCATCCAGAAGACTGGATGGAGAGCAACTAAGTATACATTTTTACAATCCTACCACCTACTAATCTGATCTTTGACTGGGCCAGTCTAATACATGATATGCACCATTGCCACATTGGTAAGATGCTTCAAGTCTTTTCAGCCTTTAAGTGTTTCTCTTCGTTTAGCTCCATTCATCTTCCCATCAACTCCAACCAACTTCACTGTCCTGGTTGAAGGATTCCCACAGCTTGATGCTGTCGCCACTGTGATCTATGGCGTGATGATCACGCCATAGATCATACCAAATATTCAGTTTGGTATGAATATTGTTTACATTCTTCGGAGACTTCCAGTCATTACATGACCTCTTGTAGAGTTATTGTTATCTTTAAAGAGGCTTTTTCATTATTTTATCCCAGATAATGTAGTTCATACAAATCAGATTCAGTTAAATGAGGTTGAGCTCAATGAAGGTCTCTATAAATGATAAGATATACATAAACTGGATGTAGAATAAAGATTAAATCTTGTCGGAAAAAAACTAAGAAAAAACAAAAAAGAAAAACTGGTGTCACTGTAACCATACACACATCAAGGTCAGCACTGGAACGGAATAAAAGACTCCATCCTATTGTGGTTTTCTGTGTCCCAACACTCAGGAAATTGCAAAAGTTATAGTTACTGCAACAAAGCTTGACCTGATATAAAAAAAAAAAAAAAAAAAAGCATAGTCATCGCCCACAACAGTACAGGGGGGATTTTTTGCATCTTGTTAAAGGGGTTTAAAACATTTTAAGAATAATCCCTGGCTTTAAGTCTTACAAGAAGAACAGATCCTAGGAAATTGTCTGAACCAGTCATTCTCTGCCTGTTTGTTATGGTTCCCTCACAAACAAAATATGCATTTATAAGTAATGAACCATATTGAGAAATCATGCAATTGTGACATGTTTTATAAATAATGCTGTATTCACATTTTCTCAACAGTACTCTTCCTCATCCCTCATTACAATGCTTGCAATAATCTATATGAAGTTTAGGGTCTAGGACCAAGGAAGTGATGGATTATTAGTTTAAAGTTTGTGATTACTAGTCTTAAAAAGGTAAGTATGAATTAAAAAAAAAAAAATCTTAAATTTAAATTGAATTGCTATGGGGTGCAATAATTTAGTTAGTTCATTTGGGATTTGTGGTCCAACTCAATAAGAGTACTAAAAAAAAGATTTTTCTTAAATTTGTAAAACGTTTTGGTACAATTAGGCCTCCACAATAAAAGAAATAAATCTGTTTAAGGGGTTTTATGCATTTTTAGTTGGACTCAAGTTTTACCGGCCTTTCTTGGACAATAAATTGTTAAAAGGGGGTAAAAAAATAAAAAAAATTAAAAAAAAAAGAACTCCAAAAAGCACACTGCAGAACTGAGATTCAGCTACAATCCTACTGGATAACAAAAAGCAGCAGGGCTTCAAATGGAAATCTTGATGTTATTGTTTTACATATTTGTTGAACGCATGAACTATACAGCTGCCAAAAACTGAGCATGAACAGATTTTCTATCAACTAAACAGCTCCAAACTACAAAACAGTTCGTTTTGAGTCAATAATTTTGCAGTTTTTCCAAAAAAAAAAAAAGGATCCTACTAGTGTATAATGAAAGAGAAATAACTACTTCACCAGTGGAGTGTCGTTGCAAATCCTCTGACGTAACAGTAAGAGTTAGAACTAAAGTTATTTAAATGCTACATTAACAGCAGAAAATGTTACACTGACTTATCTGTAACGTGTTTTATTTTAAAAGCTAACAGTCTGAACAATGTCTACATTTCCAATCAACACAAAGAGTCAGATGTTGCGTGTTCCTCATTGTTCAAGTGAAACTCGAGCAACTTTACTACACGCCGGTTTTCCTAGCAAAGTAAGTGGTAACGTCAACATAAAGAAACGATAGTACAAAAAAAGTGTTTTAAAAACGTTTAAGGGAAATGCATAGCATATATCACTGTCCGTGCCACCATTAGACCGAGTTTCACCCACACACGAAACCGGAAAAGCGTTGTAAACTTACTTGTGGTAGGATGATCCATTTAAAGACCGAGGCTGGCCGTTAGGCTGGTGGGGATGCGACGGTTGGACGTCTTCTCGGAACCAAACTCTGGACAAACTCACCCAAAGGAGGGAACGCTTACCCACACCAACATGTTTCCTGCTCTGTACCGAGAGGATACGCCCTGTTTAAACTCGAACCGCCTCCAACAGAGAGAAGCACACAGCGAGCAGAGCGAGAGGGTTCGCCCCCGCCACTCGGTTTTCGCTTTATTTAAAATCCAGAAAATTGGCGGCTTTTATCGAGTCCGAATACGCAGACTCGTACGGAGCCTTCGGAACCCCCTAGGGCAGTGGTCCCCAACCACCGGGCCGCGGCCCGGTACCGGTCCGTGGACTATCGGGCCGCGCAAGAAATAATTAAATATTTCCGTTTTATGTATTATTTGAGTCTGGAGGAATCGTTTATTTTGAAAATCCTTTAACCACGTTGAGCCACAAGCAGCAAAATGAGTCAGAATCAGATCAGATGTCTTTAGAAAGTTTCTTTGCGAAGAGAGAAGAGACAGGAGAATGGATTTATCCCGGACCAGTAGGTGATTCCCACAGTCCAAGCTGCTCTGCATGACCGGATGTTAATGAGGGAATGAAGCTTCAAACTGCTTCACCACTAGAGACCAAACACCCTGTGCATAAGCAACACTTCTGGTGTCATTGTCTCTCATCACTTCAAGATGGGAGAAACAAGCTCAGGACTTCCTTTTAAAATGTTTTGTATGTGACATAAAATCAGTTCAGCCAACAGAAAAGGAAAAAAAAACTCCTTTATTCGCACTGGCAGATCATTTGTCTGAGGCACTGGAGAAATCCGTGTTTTGCACCCGGAAGTCACGGACATGGACCTTACCACAGGGTTGCTTTTCATTGGCTGATGCCCATTCTACGTCATAGCACGGCGAGAGAAAGACTCTCTGTGGTAGCTGTCTCACAAACACAAGCTTGTAGTGCCAGACTACATTGTGGACTAGCAGACCGGCAGAAGGTTTTCGCATCAACAATCAAAAAAGAAAAGCAGTGTATGTTTTGTCTGAGGTCTAAGGGGAGCAGCTGCGTCAACACTACTATGGTGGTCCACTGTTTTTATGTTTGTTTCTTTCTGCTGAGTGTTTCGCAAACACTGTTAGCAAGTCAACGCTAGCAGCAGTAAGAAATTTTACCGTTAGAAGACACATAAACTTAAAACTAAAAAAGTATCCATGTTAGAAGTAAAAATTACCAGCTGTATAAATAAGTCTTTCGCTGAGTTTTATTTTTTTTAAAAAAACACCGTCAAGCTCATCTTGTAAGCTAACATTAGCCAGTTAGCACTGTGCTAATGCACAGGCAGTTACACGACTCTCCGCTGATTTCTTTTACATAATATTTCAATTATGAAATTACTTAATTTGAAAAAAATAGGAACCGAGTTGTTCAACTCGGACATAACTGTCTTTCTAATAAGAGAACTGTGGAATCAACCAACTGAGCGAGTAATTCCTTCCTTTGACGTTAAGCTAACATCTGTTAGTTTGAGTAGTTATAACTTTTTCAAGTGTTAAAACTACTCAGTTTCTTGTTGAAATAACTCTGAAAAGAGTTAAATTAACACCAATTCTGATAAGGACCAAATAGACTTGGCATAGTGTTGATTTAACTCTGCAGAATTTACTGTGGTAGTGATGTGTCGGTCGCGAACGATCCGGCTCTAAGAGCCGGCTCTTTGAAGTGAACGATTGGAACCGGTTCCACAATGGGAGCCGTTTTAGGATCCTATTTGGGAGCCGGGTTTTTTTGTACAGTATTAGGGTGACCAAACGTCCGTATTTCCCGGGACATGTCCGTATTTCACGTCCTGTCCCGGGCATCCCCGGGTTTTTTAAATTATACGTTATATACCCTCCTCCCCGCCAATAAAACATACATATCACCTCCGATGTCCACCAAACTCTCGGTTGCCATGTCAACTATTTGGGATTCCCCTCAGTTCTTACGTCACCGCGCTTTCCGATTGGCTACCTGTCACATTCAACGGGCTGCGTTCAGTCAGGGAAAACCCCACAGGCTGCGATAATCAGGCCAAGACAATGTCCGCAGCAAAAATTGGCAGGTCTCAACCGGTCCGAGGTAATAAAAAGGTTGGGGACCACTGCCCTAGGGGACATGTGGGATTTATTTATTTTTTCTCTTTTGCATTCCCTTGCAGTTAATATGCAAACACATTCTGGTCTATTTGTGTACAGTCACAGTGATAGCAAATTCCAATTTAAAATTGCACATAAGTATACCTTAAAAAAGCCTCATAGGTGTCTATACATTCTTTAAAAACATAGTCCAAATAGCTTGGATATATATTTTGTTTCTTTATTTCCTTCTTACAGAAAGCTTCAGTTTATGATTTAGAGAAGGGATGGAAAGCTCCTGTTCTGATTTTGGATTTTGTATGTAAGTGTATGGTACATTTGTATCCTAAAGAAAAAGATATAAAACTCAAGATATCTCACAAAAGACTAGTACATCGTTGCAAGAAAATGCAAAACTGATTGCAAAGGAACTCAAAAGTATTTAATTCCCATGCAAAGCTTATTGCTCATGCAAAATGAATTATGAGGCAACTCAAAAGTATTGCGTGAGAATGCATACTTGTGCAAGGCAATGTAATCTGTACAAAGACTGACTGATGGGGAAAATATATTAAAGTGCGTTTCAGAGGTTCTGTACCATCAAAAAAAAGAACCAGAAGACCATTACTCTGGTTGTCCTTCTTCGTGTTTGTCCAAAGTGGGACAGTTCATCTGAAAAAATTTAAAAGAAAATCACCTTTGTTTTTCTCATCTTTTTTTTTTCTGGATGAAAAAAAGCAAAGTCAAACACAATGCTTGGAGCTAAAAATGACAAATTAATGCCACCAACACCTCAGATTTACGTAACGTACCATGGAATGTCTTCATGCATCATATACAACATTCAGGAAACACAACTGAATTGGATGTTCTACCGCAGGGATGTCCAAACATTTGGCACCACATAGGTCAAAATCAGCTAGTTGAAAAGACACATGGGCCTTTTTATTTTTTAAGTAAAATCACGAAATAGTTTTATGTACAGTAAATTCTAAAACTGAACACGCCCTTACCATTCTGAAGAATGGCTAGAGAAATGGGTCTATCTGTCACATCGTATTTAAACCCCAGGATGGTTTTACAGTAATTCCTATGTCACGTCATGCCAATGCAAAAAATCTGAATATATTTTAAAGTTGTTTTTATTTTTTACAGATCTTCACTGAATTTACACCAATAATCATGTTGGGAAATGCACAGTTATTGAGAGAGCGCGCAAACATCATTCTGTTCTTGTTTGTGTGCAGGCAGGGGAACAAACACCCTTGCAGATGAACCAGCATGAGTCACTCGGGAGGCAAGGAAACACAGCAACTCAGGCACTGTGCTGCTGTTTCATTCTACTGTTGCCTTAAATGTTTGAGGGTGTGGATGAAATAACTTGTAAATGTTGAGTCACCGGCACGATTTAAATAACAGCGCGTTGTGTTTACGTGGCTTTTAATTTTAAAAAATGCACGGAACAACAGTCCAGAAAGTGGGGCTTGATCAAAAACATGTTCTGTTGGTGCTACGGTCAAAGCGCACTAAGTTCACAGATATCTACCTCTGATGAATTTTGTTCACTGATGCTAAAAGTGGCCTCTCCCTGTTGCACCTGTTGTCTTTTCTTTCTCCCTGATTAGCCACTGACCGTTAGCAAAGTCACAATCAAAAGTGCATGTTCTCTGTCAGGCTCGACACCATTAAGCTCCAAAAAAACCTGAATATCTAGAAAGACAGAACCTGCCCACCTCACAGTGCTTACACAGAAATAATAGGGCAACACTTGTTTGTTTCAAAAGAACTTTGGACAATCAGTTTTCCTGATGTTACAACTAAATATATGGCTCTTAAATCAGCGTCCATACATTTTAATTTTACATGTGAGAACATAGATATATCAACATGCCCAACATTTATTACTATACCTTACTTTGGTTTTGCAGCTCTGGATTTTAGGATTTTAATGAAGGTCAACTGCGTCAACAACCACATTTCATTAAAAAACACTTGATAATAACAATAAGATTTTGTCAAACAACTACAACACCAATTTAGCTGATTTTTTTAATGTTTGTTTAGACAAATTGCAAATGAAAACATACAAAATAAATCCATGTACACGAAGCAAATGTTATTGTTCCAGACAAAAAGAAAAAGCTTTTACAGAGACATAACTTACATTTGTGACTCTATACGTGTAGCTAGAGTTCTGTTTGAGTGTTCTCTTTGAAGGGGCAGCAAGTCTAAATCAATCACGCACTCTCTGCATCCCCAACAGGATCAGGACACCCAGACTTCTTGATGTGAACCTGCAAAACACAGAAAATTGTAGGGGCCAAAACTAAAATATTATTCTGTCTTATGATTTGCTAGGGAATCAAAGTTCCCAATTAAGCATAGCATTTTAGTTGTTTCCAATTTAATATTTGATTTAAAATCAGTGTTTTATGTAAATATGTTGCAATGCTGCCCTCTATTGGGCACATTTTCTGCAGATGTCATTCGAGCACCTGTTAATTCTATTGTTGGAACTTGCAGCTCAGTAAAACAATGCCTCATTTGCCCTGAAAAGGATTTTATTTTAAAGCAATTGTCCATGTAAATCTGCATGCCTTTTATTGTAGTAGAGTAAACTATATGTGATTTGGTGGATAATTTGCAGACAGATGCTAAAATATGGCATTATCTGCACTCCAATGGACAATGATAACCATTTCATCGTAATCATATTCCAAGCTCAGTGTTTCCTGCAGATACCTTCCCACCATGTGCACTCAAGAGGAAATGCGACTTCAGGTTGATCAGAAGGATAGTGTGGATGGTAGAAAATGATCCAAGAGAACAGTCAAAAACCATTCAAGCTTCTGAACAACCATTTTCAATCAATAATAGGCTCTAAGAAGACCCATCTGAGCTCCACAACTGTTAGAAAAACACACAAGATAAAATCACTAAATTGCCTGTTGATAATCCCCCAACAGCTTCCGGAGAGCATTCTTTGGACCGATGAGATAAAACTGAAGCTAATTGGCGAAGAAGACACATCAGCACTAGCAAAAAATATATATGTATGGAGCTTTCAAAGAGAAGAACACCATGGCATTTCTGAAGCACAGAGGGTTTCCTGTGTTTTGTTTTCATACAGGAAACCTTGATTTTTGGCAAGATATCAAGCCATCCTGGAGAAAAATGCACTTTCTAGTTTCAGTCACAAATCACGGGTTATCCAAGATTATAATCCATGACCTCATATTTACTTAAAAAAGAACACAAAAATGTCTAAGGAAAAAAACAAAAGCACAACAAATTGAACCATTTAACCTTCTCTGAATCTAGAATCTCACTCCGTTAAAACACATGTCACCTGGAAAAAGCTAGTGCGAACTTCCACTTGCCAAATAAGAGTAAGTCATTTCTCCTCAGAGTTAAATTAGCACGTTTGAAAAGGTTTCAGGTTTTTACTGTGCCAGAGGATATCTAAATATTATACTTAAAGTACTAATTAATCTTTACACATATCTATTTAAAGAGTCACAAAAAAACTGAATGTTTATGCACAAGAGAATGTTTTTTTTTTTGTCATTTTTTTCTCATCAGTGTCCTACTTCTGCTCTGTTTACAGCGTCTCAGAAACCTCCCATTGGCCAAGGGTATGGGGTGAATGAGGGCGTGTAAGGGGCGGGGGCCACATGATGTCATGCTGGGAGCACGTTGAGATGTGCATGCCGGAGCTTTGGCGCAGCCGTAATAACAAAGCAAAGCCGCATCGCAATTAGCGCTTCGTGGTTCTCAGCTCTGATGGTAGAATTACTAGACTGCAGCAAGTTGGCAATCATTCAGTGATGTAAAATAGTTTATGACATTGAAATAAACAGTTGATTTTTTTTGGCTGGGTAGCACCATGAACAAGATTCAAAATGTTAAGTAAAAATATTTCTAATAGGAATAAATGGCTACACACTAAGGCTAAAAAAATAAAATTAAATTAAAAGAGCCAAGTTTGATATAAAATTGTTCAATAATTATCAATAATAACAACACAAAAAAGTCAAAAGGCCCTTTATATTTCTTTTTCAATTAATATTTTACTAACCTAAGAAGAATCATATTTCTAACAAGAATAAAAGCAAAAGGTTTCAAATATTGCCATCTAAATAAATAAACGACAATCTTCAATTTTTTTCCAGCTGCCTAAAATAAAAAGGAAAGCTTTAAAAGCAACTTGTGATCCATGGATTATATAGCCAATCAGCCAATGACTAGATTTTACATTACATGAAGCTCATTTTTGCAAATGTTTTCCGGACAAGATTGAACTTCATTCATATAAAAAAGCAGAAATTCCTCTTACTCCTTTTTTTAAAATTCCTCTTCTTCTTTTTCTTGAAATATATTCTTATAATAATAATAATAATAATCAGAAATAGAAATAGTGTACTCAATGCAAGGAGTGTGCAAATTAGTAAAATTATTTTCATGATGTAAATAGTGTGTAGTATTATTATTATTATTATTATTATTATTATTATTATTATTATTATTATTATTATTATTATAGTTGTTGTAGTGGTAGCAGTAGTAGTAATATTGCTGTTATGTTATATCGTAACATCACCCTTCTTCATATTCCTGTTCCATGCTATGATCTGTATTACGGTAAACTCTTCCTGAGGTGGGCGCTCGGTCCTCTCGTGTTTCCACTGTTGTTTGGAAATTGACTGCAGTTCCAGACACTGAGCAACGTGACCGCGGAGCCTCGTGCCGATAGCCCCGCCCATCAAAACCAATCAAAAAACAGAGGGGTGTGGTTTGGGCGGGGTTACGGTCTGCTCCTGTCCAATCAGTGCTGCTCTTTCGACATCACTTGCCAAGGCATGAACTGCCACACGTGTATCTGTGCGTGTAAACTACATTCGCGGAGAGCTCAGAAATGTATGCAGAGCCAACATAGGGGCGACAAAGCGAATTTACTCGACATTGACTGGATTTCTATTTTTTCTTGGAAGAAGTTTGTGTCATTTAAGGGGAGGCATCATATCAACTGTGGTTCCGTTTGAACAAAGATCAGGTAAGCTTGCTTGGGATTTTATTAGCTTACTTTAACCGTTGCTTTTTTTTTTTGCTAGCATGCTAGCTGTCATAGCTCTAAGCTGCTGACAAACAGCTCAATGCTATAGTTAGCTGTGAAATATCTTCATAGTTCTACATGCATTCCAATAAAGGGCCAGTTTACGCATAGGTTTTGCACTATTACACTAATCATAGCTACACAAACCGATGTGATTCAGAAGATACCAGTGCTTTGAACTCCTGCCAACTAACCAGTGTTAATACTAACGTAGTAGTTAGGCTTAGAAAATAGTACCGCTTCTTCATATTTTTGTGTATTGTTTTCGTTTTTCCTTTTTTGATTTTTGATTATGGATACTTTGCACCTATGAATGAAGTAGCAGGCATGTAAAATATCCCTCTGTGTCAGATCCATGCTAACTAAGATATGTTTTGTCAATTGTTGTGGCAGCCAATCGGGCATTCAGATATACAGACAAATGGCTCATTACAGGTTCTTCCTTTCTTAGAGGTCAGTCACAGGCTCCATGTACAGAATGTGGAGAGAACATATGAGAAATTTAGTTTGGAAATTTTGGGGAAAACATTAGAACTTTAAATAAATAATTAGGCCAGCCAACCCATGCCATGTCAGCTTTTAATTGGTGTATTACACCACTGAAAATAGGCATAATTTTTTATAATTTAGACCAAGTGTAGGGTAGCCTCTGATGTAGGGTTGTCTTTTGTATTTAGAGATGTCTGCAGGTTGTTGCACTTGTTGTTCATATTGTTGTGACTGTTAGTTGTCTTGGAAAATAAAACGTTTGCTTATTTATTGGGAAGAATGAACTGATGATGAAGGTTTTTGAGCAAGTGTTATACTTATGGAGCTGATAACGGAGGTTTCAGTGAAGATGTTTTTTCTTCTCTTTCCAACCGAAACTGCTTAGAACCAGGTTTGATTTAGGGACAGAGGTACCAATTAACCAGACATGGGAGAAACTTAGAGAAACTCCCTACGGGAGAGAGGTGGGTGGAAGGCAACGTGTACGTGACTGATAAGATATAAAAGGAGAATTGTATGTGCTAAGTTTAACTTCTTCTTCTTCTCTCTTGCTTTTCTTTTCTCAGATGCTGATATTTACTCTGATTTTCTAAATAAAATATCTAAAGACAAATGCGCATTTCTCTGATTGATTCAGTGTATCCTCTTTCCCAAAACGAAAAAAGATTTTTCCTAAACATGCTCTTTGCAGCAATTTCTGTATCTTTCCTCTATCATCAACAAGCTGCGTCTGCAGCATACATACATTTCTCTTTTTGCAGTTTTATAAACCCAGCTTTGCACCAATTGTGGGTTGTTTTTTTTTAACTCATTGTCTGTAACTCATGAAGCTTTGAGAGAAGGGCTTGAGTGTGAACAGATGCACCTGTACTGTTTTTTTTTAATAATGTGCAAATGCCTCTGTAGGCAAGAGATTAACAACATCATCCTCTGCATGATCGTGGCTGCACAGTTTCAAGATGGCACGTCCAGTTTGCACGTAGACAAGTCTGGTTGTGGGGTTAGGGGTTGGCAGAGGCGGTGTTTTCTACATTTTGAACTATTAGGCATGTGTGGACCAGCGACTCTTTACATTCAAACAGTTCACGAGATTTCAATCACACTGAGTCTTCACAGGGTGAGAAATCTCTCTTGTCAGTCTGCAAGGTGCCTGTACTTACTCCTTTAATGGCTGGGGAAATTAAACTATCTTCTAATAAATCTCTGTTGCCTGGTGAACAATGCTAAGAAAAGACACAGAGTGATAGTTAGTAAGGGAAGGTGTGTGTACATTATGTGTTCTTAGAAAGGTAGAGGGTTGCCTAAAAGTGGACAACCAATCTTTCTTTAAGTTGGCAAATGTGATTAAGTTTCTGTCATATTTGTGTGACCTGACTTGTGACATCTAGTGTTGGGATAACATCTACGTTGCAAAGATGTCAACATACCTGTAGTGCATTAGGCCTGTTTTGTTGCTTCATTTTACTATTGGTGTATATGGATCAGAGTGTTACTGGCAGACTTATCAGAATAGCTTTTTCCTAGTTAACTGATGGTGTTATTAAATATACTTTGGTTCTAGTTATGTGATCATGTAGTCATGTGAGAGCTGGGTAACTTTAAAATAGCTTAAATGAAGGAGAAACTCAATATTTAATAGACTCAGGATGTTACAGGGTTTATTACAGACACTTCGCTTTAAAGTTCACATTTTTTTTCAACGACCAATTACAAGAACGAAGGTTAACTCTTTTTGAATACCTTCAAACTCTTCATTCACACCATTTAAACTCATTTGACTGAACTGGAAGTGCTGGAGTGACTGGAGTCAGTAGTGGTGCTTGATATGGGCAGATACCCAGGGCAGTGTCAGAAAGGGGCGGGGCGCCCAATGTCTAGAAAATAAAGTATATCTTATGTGTCAGTTGTGTCTTGAACAAGTTTGCTATTACTTGTATACATGTGCGTAGGTTTCTTTTGCTTTCTGCTGGGTAATGTAAGACGAGGTTATCTGCTTTCTGGTGGGGAAACAATTCTGATAATTGCTCGCATTTTAGTTGGTGGGGGGCGGCAGCAGCAAGGGCACAGGTCCGGCAGGAACTGCCGCTGAACACACTCTCCCTCTCCAGCTTCTCCACACTGCTCCAAGAAATGTCAAATCGGCCTGAAGTACCGCTGCTCACAAGTAAAACAGCCATCATGTAGAGTCCAACATGTTGCAGCACTGCAGTTTTAACCCATTAAAATATCTTGTCATGACAGTTTTGAAGTCCTTTTAAATGGGATCCTAGAGAAACATAAATAATTAATATGTTTTATATTTTAGCAGATGGATAAACAATAGATTTTGTGTGGATAAAATTATGCGTAGGTATTTTTAGCCAAGGTTATCATACAGTGGAAATGTCACACTGATCCATGCCTGCTGCTGATGTAATTTTACTATCAGCACCAGGCATAGTTACAGTAATGAACTGTCACATCGCTTTTCTGCTCATCTTGGGTTCTATCCTAACAGTCCATAAAGATCACATTCATTATAGATTCTTATTTTGTTGCAACCCCATGTGTAGCAGATGACTGGAGAGTTTCCACTTGCCTGAGAAATGTGCAGACATTGTAGATGGATATCATGATGCATAATGACACGCTGTTGTATGTGGTCTGGTAGATGAGCCGTCAGCCACCCACTGACACTCATTTTACAAGTTGTTGGGGGATAACCAACCAGCCTACTTGACTCAGGTTTCCTGTAAATCAAGTCACAACAATTGAGAAATGGCGTGAATAATTATAGCAGTAAAGGAGAGTTGATCTTCTTGAACCCATTTTATACTTCAGAGCTTTTTCTGACTGTCTTTAATGTTGATTAATTATTATCTGGAAGAGAATATGTGTGATCTGATAATATATAGTAAAAAAACAACAACACGCTTTTACTCCTCCAAAAATAAATATTTCACTGTTTCCCTCATTATGTGGGGTTTTGTGTCATTTAACGCTGATCTAGATTCAGTTCAGTGTGCTGCAGATCACACACACGAGCCTCTGGTCGCAGCTGAGCCTGGTGTCTGGCACGCTGTCTTCCTTCATCCCTTCTCAGCACAGCGCGCTCTCTCATTGGTCCAGCCAGCCGACCAATCAGCACGCCGCGAGGCTCGGGGAAAACACCGCCGCGGACACGTGCTCGTGTGTGTGTACACAAGACAGAATAGCTTGGATCCAGCTGCTGAGGTGCGCGCCTCAGTTGCGCAGAGAGCCGAGTGAAATAACTCGGAAGTCTTTTCTTCTTTTTTTATTTTCTTCTATATTTGTGCTGTTGCGTGGTTTTGGTGGCCTGCTCGGATCCGTAGATAGGAGCGTATGTTTCCTGGAATTTCGCACTTGTTCACGCACGGACCGCATCTTTCTGCAGTCAATGTGTAATCTGCAGCGGAAAGTATTCTCACGTTACACCGGAGTTTAGTTCAGGTGATTGTTTTGGTACAAGCAATTAACTGCTGTGTGTCTTGCATTGATTGCTCATAAATTGCTGTTGATTGATTATGACAGAGTCCTACAGATTGGGTCTTTATTTTACTGTTGCATGATGCATTCAAACAATGAATGCAAACTGGGCTTTAAAGGTTATTGTTTTTTAAATTGATGAATTTAAAAAACAATTCAGCCTCTTCTTTGCTCTGTGTGAGATTCTCGGAGTATGATTTCTGCTCCTAAACATATAAAAAATGTATGATGTGATCTGTTTTATTTTATTATTTTTTAAAATAGAGGAACAGTTCCTAAAGCATATTGACCAGTTCAGGTATTGCAATGTTCATTCTTTAGTCATAGACCCAGAGAAAATGCAAATTAAACAACCCCTGGGTGCATTTATTTTGTTGGTGGCAGTTCTTGATTTGTAAAACACTTGATTTTGTATTTTTCTTTTTCTTGGTGAGAGGAAAAGTGTAACAACTTTCTGTCAGCCCAGCTGACCAGCACTGTGCAGTGGAAAAACCACAACAGTTTAAAAAAAAAAAAAAAAGCAACCTTGCTGTATCTTGATAGCCAACCCATATCCTATCTGTAATATCTATAATACAATAATATGTATTTCTGTTAATTTGTGCCACCAAGCAGATCCAGGTGTGGGGGAAGTGGTCACCTCTATTAAGACAGTCTTTATGCATAATCATTGTTTTGTAGTTGGAATTTAAAGAAAGAATGGAGAAGCAACATTAAGAGACAATAAATACAAAAGGATATATTAATTTTTAGTTTTAAATGTTGGTCACTCGCTGTACCAGTCATGCAACAAATAATCATCCAGGGAAAGGTTGACAAATCAAGCAAATAATGTCATGTAACAAGCTCTGAACATTCTGTTTTTGTTTCTCAGATTTGTTGTTGCTTCAACTCAAAGTTCGGCCTCCAGGTCGAGTCTGTGCATGCCCAAATATAGCTGCTTGTCCTTGGTCTCCAGCTAACAGCAGAGAGTTGCTCAAACTTGCATTTTAAACTGTTAAGACCAGATTATTTTCATGTCCTGTTCTACCTCATCTGGCTTTATGCTTTGAGTTTTGCAACTTCAAGTTGAGGCTCTTTATTACACATGGACCGTTTGCTGTTTTTTACATTATAACTATCATCTCAACAGTCGTTTACTTGTCTGTTTATAATCTTGTTTGTGAGAGATGGGCAGATTTTGGAGCAGAGCTTTGGCAACTTCTAGAGGAGTTGTTCTCTTTCATTGCCAGTGACGCTCTACAGCTTTGCTCTGCTCATTGAAGCTTCAACCTGAAGACTAGACTTGGACTGATATGAGGTCTAATTAGTTGGGGCTTTTTTTTATATATAACTGAGAATAAACAATTATTACTGCTTCAAGGAGTTTTGCAATATTGTAGCTGTCGAGAACTGTTTTGAAATGATCTAGTCAGAAAAAGTGATTCAATTCAAATTGATATCATTGCAACTTTCTTCTACTATATGCCGATCGCATGTTTCCCTGAAACATGGGGAAACCTGTGGGAACAGACAGGACATTTAAGTTGTTTTTAAAAGCTTGCTAACCTTGATTCCAGTAACTGGCTCATGCCTGGTAAGTATGTGAGGTTGTTTGCAACTGCTACCTTGGAAACAGATGGCTGTGTCTCATTTCGAAGCCAAAACATGCTCAATATAAACTGATTTGAGTTGGAGAAAATTAGGAGGAAATATGGAATTGACTTCTTCACTACCTTAAATCCTGTTAANATCCTGTTAAGCTCATCAGTTCAGAGTGATGAACTTATGGTTTTACAGGTGTAAACACTGCTTGCGGTTTTACATTGTGCAGAAAGGAGGTGGTATAAGAGCATTGACCTGCTTTTTGACAGAGTAAAACGATGAAAACCTGAAAAGGAACTTTTATTCAGTTATTCACATTGTGCTATGGATTTTGGTTCAGCTGGTTTGTCTCCCCAATTACCCTGTTGAACAGTGTAGATCAAGTGCAGTACTTAGCTGAAGTGTCAATCTTTTTTATGAAGCAAACAGTGCTGCAGGAGCACAAAGTAGTGTTTTATATCATGCCGTGCTCCTTCCCACGCCAACATAGACAGTACCTTGCATAATCAGAGACCGATTCCACAGAAGAGGAGAGGGCGGACATAAATTTAGATCTCGTCCCGCAGAGTTACCAGTGTATAGTTTTACACTTCTCCCAGTGTTTGTGTGTGTTTCACTCCTATAGATCAAACACATCTTGTTGTTATGAGGAGGCGTCGCTGTTTGCATGTTAGCATGATTTGCACCCGGAATCGACTCCTGAAAAGAGCCTTTGAAGAGCATCACTCCTGCAGATAACACATATTTTATTAATCAATTCTATCAAATATTCAGATGACGATTGATCAATTAATTGCATGGGAAAAAATTGGAACATTCTGCAGATTTTCCATTTAAGCTTATTTTATACAATACTATAAATACTTTTTGGAATAACCGATTTAATAACTGGACAGACAAAGGTGCTTATTTAGATTTTTTTTTTTGACGCTAAAACTAACTTAGCCACTAGAAGAGTGGATAAAACATATTTACACACAGAAATAAAGTTTGTTTTTTATATCTTAAATGAAATCTTAATTTTTTTTTGTACAGTTTTTGGTTAATTACTGCTGTTCTTTCAGCAACTGTCCTCTTTCAGAGTCTGTACACTCCAGTTAACAATTGATCGATTTACTAAACTAGTTGACGATTATTTCAATAATCGATTCATCGCGATTAATCACAATTAATTGTTTCATCCCCAAAGAGCATCCATTCTTTTTCACTTTTCCACATGTCATATCCAGCCAAAACAAAGCGGTCTGTATTTGTATAGGTGAAGGAAAATGATACACATGAGCTTTAATTTTTAAGTCTTGCCAAATTTCCTGGACTTTGACTAGACCATTCTGACTCTCTTAAAATGTGCCGTATGTGTTAATGTGATGTCGGTGTTTTAATGGTGATGTGTATTGAAGACTAGTTGTAATCTCAGAAAAGGAACATTAACACTTTATCATCACCACCACCTCACTTGTGAATCTTCTTCTTCTGTGCACGGACGCCAGCTCGCATCTCACCCGTCCTGCTTATTTCTCCTCCTCCCACCCAGTTCGGCCACGGCTCACACATTGTGCCATGTGCAGAGCGTGTATCATCCATCTGACTAAACATAATGCTATTTAGCAATTTAATGAAGGCCGCCCAATGCACCGAGAACTACTGAACTCATGCAACTCAATCACCTTGATTTGGGATATTTATGAGCTGCGGTCGTCACTGGCTGTCCACACCTGTTACCTTCTTGTAATCTGGTTTCTGCGTCAGGCCAGAGAGCTTTTTTTGTCTGAGCTGCCACTCTGGGGGTGGAGAGGGAAGAAAAAGGAGGGCGTTTTTACACACCAACGCTGCAGAAGAGCATCACTGCACACCTGTCAGTGGCCAGTGGGGAGTATCGGAAGCTTCTTTTGGAGCACCCAGGTGTATAAAATTGAAAGGATTGACGACTTAGCGGCGGCCTGCGTCGTCTCTCGGACGCATCTGTAACTCTTATAGGATTACCTGGTGGCCAATAAATAGAACCAGACTCCTACTTGCGTAGGTGGCAGCTATTTATGAGCATATAGAGGCATTACCCCCAATTAAAGCCCTAATGAACCAGAGAGAGCTCTCCGATGTCCAGCATTATTTCCCGCTCTTGACGTGATGTTTATTTTGAACATCTTCTGGGCAAAAGGGCACTGTGCTGTGACGACTGACTCTGTGTACTTTTTCTTGCTAAATTCAGCATGAGTGCGTATGCAGTTGCACCATGCAAACGGGCGCTGAAGATTATTGTCTTTCTGCACTTTTATCTTTGGCTAATCTGTGCAAAAAAGCGCATCAGCTGGAGCAAAGCAACACCCACTCTCTCTAACAAGCAGCCAGAGCAGAGCGGAGCACACATTTCAGGGCCATGTTGGAGTTTTACCTTGGAGAGGGGGGACGCGATGAGCTGATATTATGGGATGTTTTTTGTCTGTCGTTTTTTTTTTTTGTTTGTTTTTTTTTTAAACGTTCCCTACCATTCTGTGAGCACCTTCTCTGCTTTGTTTCAGGTGGCCTTTAAGCGGCTGGAGCGACTCGCCTCTCTACAGGAGTGCAGCAAATGTTTTTTTTTTTTTATATCTTCCCACTCTGACTCCATCGCTCATCCCTTCTGTTCGAGGATCCACGCCAGGGCTGTTTCATAACAAGAAATTCATCTGTTGTCTGCGCCGCGTTGAGTGACACTTCAAGCTTTTCTGCCCTCACAGAGGGCTTGAAGCCACCAAGGAAAAGCACTTTTTGTTTTTTAAACCGTCGTTTTTTTTCTCTTAAGTCAACAACTATGGTTCACTTGTGTTTACATAGTAGTCCCACTTAAATTTGAGAAGCTCCAGCTGAGCTGTACAACCTCATTCTACACTAGTATGAGTTATGACAGCTCCACGTCTGTGCCCAGCAGCAGCGGTCGGGGGCGAGCGGCGGGGGCCTGCAGCGAGGACCGGGAGGCAGAGTCACTAGAGCGAAATGAGCAGAAAAGCACCTGCGGCCGCTCCCTTTCCAACGTCCCTGGCCAGGAACAGGGCGGCGCCTCCAGAGGAGGGCCTGGGAGCCTGTCCGGAGACCAGAGAGGGCCGCACTCGGACGACATGGACGGCGTCTCCAGCGGGAACGACTCGGGGGAGAGGGAAAGCGAGGGTAGGAGGGGGAGGGACGGAGGGACCTCGTGTGGACATCAGTCTGCGCCCAGCTCCCACAGTCACAGCTCATCCAATGGGAAGGACTCCGGCATGATTCTGGAAACCACAGATAGCAGCAAGAGGTAGGAGAACCATCTCTTCTGATACTTCAGGTGCTCCTCTAAGTCTTCAGATGAGTCTGTCAAGCCCTTTACATACACACACATACTTTGATAGAAGTGTTTCCTTCGTACTTGTGGATTAGAATGGATAATACAGCCTGATAACTTGAAGCTTCATAAGTGGTATCACTTGCTACAGAAAAACATCTGTCTGGAATCAGCATGAAAATGTTCTGATTCCGTTATCAAAAGTATGATAATCTGAATTTCTGGAAAAAATACATGGCCTTTTTCTCTCATTTCTATTTAAATTATCTTTTTCTCTTATATCCTGCATCACAATTTGGGTTTTAGTCCATCTTATTAATCGTTTTGGTTTCTGAGTTATTTCCATGAAAGCATATTAATTCTTAGATCAAAAAGGGACATTTCACTTTGTTTGTTCACTCTTTTATTTCTGGGTTTTTAACTGGATCTAGATGCCAAAAAGGTATGGGATGCTACCACTGTTTAGAAACTGTATCTGCATTTAATCTTTTAAGTATCCAGTCCAGATTTGTCAGTTTTATAGATCTGAACTGACTAAATGTGTTTGGATTTAAAGAAAATGTCAACAAAAACAGTGAAATAAGCCTTTTATTCACTAATAAATCCGGAGCCAACCTCAACATTGTGTTATTTCAGGATTTGTTTAGGGCAGGGTGGATATGATCAAATCCTACTGGATGAATGATTTGTGCTCAAATGATGAAAAGCTTTTGCAGATGAAATTATTTTACATCTCTAACCAACCTATTTTTTGCAAGCATTTGCACCAAGACACAACTTAATAAGATAATGCACATCTTAGCAGCTGAGTAAACAATCAATTCAGATTGCATGATGTGAGATGGCATGATTTAAATTCTCAAAAATTATTCTAAAACTTCATGACAATATTGCCTTTCACTACATTTCAAACTAAAATTTGTCTTCCTCAAAGTGACATAAAAACCCCAGAGTCCTGTTTTTAGAAGTGAGGACCGTTTCTCCAGAGATATCAGCATTTGAAACCTGAATAGTGCTTATCAGCCAATTCCAAGAAATCTACATCCGTTCTTCGTCGAACTCATCAAAAGGACTTTTTTGCACACACTTTCTACCTTGTGGGCCAAAATCTCACACATTCAGAAAAAATAATGTGGTTCAACAAATGACTGACTCTGAGTGGTTGAAATAAAATGCAAGCCACATGTTTACTATTTATATTTGTCAAAAAGTGTTTAAAAGCATATGCAATTTTCACTCTTTGTGTTGATCAGTCAAATAAAATTCAAATAAAAACAAAACATTGCTGTAGTTGCATGACTAAGTGTGTAGATGGTTAATATGATCTCTTTAAAAGACACCTAATATTTTTATAACAAAGAAAAAAAAAATTTACTGCTAAATTACATTTTCCAAATCTGTCTTCATCACCCAGCTCCAACTTCCAGAGTCTGTCACCTCCCAACGGCTCTCTGGCCTACAGCCTGCTGTCCAACAGCTCGGAGCACGACCCTCCCTCCACCTCCGGCTGGAGCAGCGACCAGTCGGCCAGGCTGCAGACACAGAAGGAACTAATGAAGGCCATCAAGGAGCTGAAGCTCCGCCTTCCGGCTGAGCGCAAAGCCAAGGGCCACTCCAGCACGCTGAGTGCTCTCAAATACGCCCTGCAGTGTGTCAGGCAGGTCCGAGGTGAGCTGCTGCTTTTGTTGGGTCGACTTTTTTTCAGACCGGAACATTTAAATGATAGTCGCGATGTAAATATTAACATTTACAGGTTAATATGTGTAGAAAGCATCAAAATACACTCAATTTCTGTTGCACTTTGAATAAAAAGTTGTAATATCATATTTTTTTTTGGGTGGGGGTGATAGAACTCCTACAGTTATTGTAGGAAGAAAGAAGAAATTGTCAATAAGGTTTTTTCAAAATTACACTTTAGACAAGGAAACTTCTATTTAAAGAGGGATGACGATCTTAATCAATCACCAGATGAGCAAGAATATAGTTATTTGCATGAATTAAAGTTTTTAAAATACGGTAGACTTACTCTAGTTCTTAGACAACTGCACCAATGAGTGACTTTTCACTAAATGAGTTTGAAAGGGTTTCGAAGCATGTTAACAAAAGGTATTTTCTGTCTGAAGCATAGATATGTGGATTTTGTTAAACTACGCTGAGACTTTAACTGGAACCATGTGTTCAGGTTAGATGAGAGTGAGATTGATCTGGTATGAAACAGATGACAAACGTGGAAAATCACCTCATGCCTACTGTAAAGTACAGTGGAGGATCTGTGGTGCTGTGGACTGTTAGAGGTTGTGGCGTCATGAACCATGAGATTCAGATGGAAACCCAAACTCCGGCTTCTTCAATAATTGCCTCAGTCTTCTGATCTTAATCTGACAGTGTGAGATCATTTTACTGCAATGAAAAGATTTCAACACATATTACCAGAGATTGTGATAAATTCTTGTGTATTTCAGCCAACAAAGAGTACTACCACCAGTGGAGCGTGGAGGAGTGTCATGGCTGCAGTCTGGACTTGTCGACCTTCACAATAGAGGAGCTCGACAACATCACTTCAGAATACACCCTGAAAAACACAGTGAGTTCATACTCCTATTTATTTCTGTTGTGAGTTCTTGACTGAAAAAGTGTGAAGAAGACATTGGCCTTGAGTATTTTCCGTCTCACCTACTGCGCTCTATGAATCTGCTAGTTTTTCTTGCTGAATTCCTGCTGTCTGTTTTCCAGGACACGTTCTCTATGGCCGTGTCCTTCCTGTCGGGGAAGGTCGTGTATGTGTCCCCTCAGTGTTCAGCCCTGCTGCGCTGCAAGCCCGAGTGTCTCCAGGGAATCATGTTCTCTGAGCTCCTGGCCCCGCAGGACGTCAGCACCTTCTACAGCAGCACGGCGCCCTGCCGCCTGCCGTCATGGGCCTCCTGCATTGGCTCAGGTTCGCTCATGTCAAGCCCTAAAAATCCTCAAAATCAGGATTGTAGTCCCGCACTGACTGACTCTGCCCTCCCCGCAGCTTCTCCTCCCGTCGACTGCACCCAGGAGAAGTCCATGTTCTGCCGGATCAGTGCCGACCGGGCGCAAGGGGGCGAGATGCGCTACCACCCGTTCCGCCTGACCCCCTACCAGCTTACTCTCAGAGACTCAGATGCTGCAGAACCACAGCCCTGCTGCCTGCTCATCGCCGAGAAGGTCCACTCTGGATACGAAGGTGTCTAGTCGCCTGTACTCGCACTTACTCTCTCCTGACATGACAGGATAAAAAGTCTGGTATTAATAAGGCTTAATAATGATGAACACATGTAGGTGAAGGGATTCAGAGGAAGACAACACAGAGTTTACAGACAAAACAAAATGAGGGAGTCTGGTTTTAGGACTCAGGCAGGTGCAAAGTGTATGTAAACACAAAGCAAACACTGCAGTTTCAGCAATTCAGTTCACAGTGTCTACATGTCTTCCTGATGTCTGTAGAGTTATGGGAGAATGACAGAGATGAACAGGCTGTGTGTCACTATTTAGCTTTGGAGCGCCATATTCCTCTGAATATGGATTACATGCACAGAAACCGACTGCCTGTGTGCTGTAGAAATGAGCCTTTTACATATATTCATGCAGATAGGGGAAAATATTCATCTTTTCTGTCTGTTCCTTTCAGCTCCCCGTATCCCTCCAGACAAGAGGATCTTCACCACCAGTCACACTCCCAGCTGCCTCTTCCAGGAAGTTGATGAGAGGTCAGTGACCTCATTGTGGTTACTGTTTTGCCGCTGTATGCCGGCAGCGTTTTGAGCCCACCAAAGCATTGTGACATCAACTAACAGACTTCAGGTTTTCTGTCAATTCAGTTGCAGACATGGTTTTATCTGAATAACTTCTTGTTTACTTCCCCAACATTGATGTGTTTTACTAATATACCCATACACTGGGGATGTGCTTGAAAATTGAGAAACGTCAAATTTCATTAGTACTACTTTTAAATTCTTCACTTTAAAACATGTTCTTGACTTTTCAATGTCTGCTTTTATTGTCAGCAACAAATATTTTGTCCCAACTAAATTTTCTGAAGGATAATCTTAATATGCTGATCCAACATGAGGTTAAAAAAGAACTTTGCTTTCTCATTTGTTTCTAAACATGTTTCTAATTTGAAACATACAGTCTTCAGTATATTTTTATTCCAGCTAACAGTTAGCTGAGGGAATAAGCTTGAACTAGTTGTTTTTATGACTTGTTGATTTTTCAGCACTAACCTATTTCTGTGCAGTTCCACTTAATCGCGTTTGGACAAAACTTACAGAACAAGTTGTTGTCCTGGATCATACTTAGCTCATTTTTTCACTGTTTTAAAATTTAATGATGAGTGTTTCAACTACTATTTGTGTTTTCTGAGCAAAATGTTACACTTTGCAAACTGACAGTCTTGTTTCCACTGGGAACATCAATATAAAGAATGAAAAACTGGTTACTTCAGTAACCCAGATTCAATCAACAAAATCATCTGCAAAAACTAGAATATTGATTAGGACCTCAGGTTGATACTGATCGTCACTCCTAAAGTTTTATTGCAACTTCTACAAATTCAAACATAAAATAAAATATCACACTACTGTTCAAAGTGTTTGGAAAAATAAAAACTATTTGTTCTCATGATCTGATTGTGTGCTTTCAGGGCAGTACCGCTTTTAGGCTACCTGCCCCAGGATATGGTGGGAACCCCCATCCTGCTCTACATCCATCCAGAGGACAGGCCAATGATGGTGGCCATTCATGAGAAAAGTGAGGCTATCTGAGTCTCTTCTATTTTGCTAAGTTTTGTGATCTTGATCAATTATTATTCAGACTTTTTGAATGTTTTTTTGCTCTTTTAAAAGTACTTTACCTACTGTAGATCTGAACATAGTTGTCAGTCATATCAGGCACCATTCCTGATGCTTCAATACTTTGTTTTCTTGTGAATGTGTTTAATCAGCCTTTCATGCTTGTTTTATATTCCATCTAAACTTGCCCCGTGGTTCGTTTTCAGTCTTTCAGTTTGCAGGACAGCCATTCGACTACTCGCCCCTGCGGATGTGCGCCCGCAGTGGCGAATACGTCACCATCGACACCAGCTGGTCCTCCTTCGTCAACCCTTGGAGCAGGAAGGTGGCGTTTGTTGTCGGACGTCACAAAGTCAGAACGTAAGCATTTAAAAAAAGTGTAAACTCGTGTTACCTTTGAGACAAAGCAGAAGTATCACACTTCTACCTCTCTCGCTTACAGGAGCCCGCTGAACGAGGACGTGTTCACCCAGCCGATGGGCGGTGAGAGTCGAGTGACCACGCCCGATATCGTCCAGCTGAGCGAGCAGATCCACCGACTGCTTGTCCAGCCGGTCCACAGCGGCAGCTCTCAGGGCTACAGCTCATTGGGGTCCAGCGGGTCCCGGGGGTCCCGCCATTCCCACCAGCAGCACCCCAGTGCCTCGGCCACCTCGTCTAGTGACAGCAACGGCCCCGCCATGGACGAAGTCGCCGCCACAGCTTCGCACAAACCCGTGAGTCTGAGACGCCGTTGTTTTTAGTAGCAAACACAGGCAATAAAACTGTTATATCCCAACAACTGTTATTATTAACTCAAGTTTACATGTTTGAGGTTTTTTTTTATTTATTTTTCAGATGACGTTCCAGCAAATCTGCAAGGACGTCCACATGGTCAAGACCAACGGCCAGCAGATGTTCATCGAGTCCCGCAACCGTCCTTTACCTAGAAGAAACACCACTGCGGGTAACATAAAAGCACAGATGGCTGATGAACGATCCAAGAATGTTGATGATGATGATGGAAAAGGGGGAACATACGTGTCTGTTCCTCTCATGTTTGTCCAGGTGCAGCAGGGGTAAGAACCATAAACAGCGATCCAATCAGAGGCTTGATAGCGGACATGACTCAGCCTCCCAGCTCCTTGGTACCTGCGGCTCTTCTGCAGAAGGAGCCCTCGACCAGTTACTCCTACCAACAGATCAACTGTCTGGACAGCATCATCAGGTTTGTGTGCAGGCTCAAAACAGCTTTCTTCTTCTCTCTCTCCTTTTTTGTATGCAATGCCCGTCACTCATCCTGTTTTCATGCTGTGCAGATATCTGGAGAGCTGTAACATTCCCAACACCATGAAAAGGAAGTGCGGCTCCTCCTGCACTGCCTCGTCCACGTCCGATGATGATAAACAGCCGGACGCCAGCAGCAACAACAAAGGTAACCAAACTCCGACGTCTTCCACTTATTACCTGAAGGTTACTAGAAGCAGAATACATTCAATTATCCACATCTACAGTCTGAAACAGAAATGTGAGCTTGTCTCATGTCCTGAGTTGCTAACAAATCTGGCTCTCAATGTCTCTGTGCGTCTGAACTTCAACGCTGGTCTCTCTTCAGGTGGTTCAGTTAACCTCGTAAGTGAACCACCTCCTCTGCCTCCCCTGACCATGGCTTCGAAGGCAGAGAGTGTAGCCTCAGTTACGTCTCAGTGTAGCTTCAGCAGCACCATCGTCCATGTAGGAGACAAGAAACCTCCCGAGTCAGGTGGGCACTGTCATCACTCTCACTCTCTGCAGGTTTCTAAAGGAGAACGCCACGAGCCTTGAAGATCTTTTCTTTCCTCTTTCTTAACCTTTCCTTAACCTTGATCTGCAGTAGAAGAAAGAACATTTTTACCAATTTGGAAGTTTAAAATAAGAGTCAATTTGTATGTCCTCAGTGTTTCAGATTAGATTAGGAATTTTTGTACATTAACATGTTTTTGCACTGTCTAATTGTTGCCTAGTTAAAGCTAGAAGATTGAAAATCTTGTAGTTGTAATTGATAATTTTAGATATATTAATGCATTAAAGTATTTAACTGCAGTAGGAATCTCTACATCACTTTCAACTAAAAATTGTTGTTTTAAACAAAAAGCAATTAGAATTTTCTGCTAATTATTTGATTAATATTTTAATGTTTTGGCCTTTATTTACACAGTGCTAATTAACAGTTCACAAGAGGTTAGTTCTTATCACAGAAATGATTTGGTCATTACTTTTTGTGTTTATTTTGAACTGCTCTTTTTATTCAACAAACAACTTTAGCCATTTTTAAATACATTATAACTGTATTGGGGATTTTTTGTAATCCAGGAGGACTCAAAATTATACATACAGGCTTTCATTCCCAGTCCAATACAGCTTTATTAAGTGCCATATAAAGACACCAATATTAGTTCAAAGAATAAGTCTAAAATTTAGAAATTATTAAAGGTAATAGTTGTATAATTATTCCACTTTTGAAAATCAACAACTTAGATGCAAAATGGCCTTCATATCTATGAGGAGTGGGCAGGAACCCACTTGATCCATCAGATTTGCAGATTTTAACTCATTTTGGTGTCAGATGGATCCTCCTTATGTTGTAAAATCAAGCTTTATTTGGATCGTACGGTCACAGTTGGAAGTCCGAGAAACGACAGTGCCCATGTAAAATGGTGTCGAGGAAGGACTTGTTTCGACCATATCATGCAAGAACATTTGGAAACATTCTCTTTGCATCTTTGGAGGAATTTGTGTTTAATTTACAGACCTTCTTGTATGATTGAAGCCATCGTAACATCTAGCCATACCTTGAAAGTGCAGCGTTGGAAGTTTACCGTCTTCCAAAACCGAGCAGAATTTGACAACGGCAGTGCACAGATGGCTAAAAGCCTCAGATCAGGCTAATCAAGTTTTGCAAAAACGTACAAAAATAAATCAGCAGCTGGTCCAGATCTTTGGAATTATTTTATGCAGAATTGCAGATTTAACTGTTTAGATCACCGAGTTAAGCTGTTGCAGGAGTGTGATGCCCCAGTCATACTGAGGGAAAGAAAACTATTGTTTTATTTTAGTGACTTCAAATGTGTTGCTGTTTTCTGCCCTGTTTTATTTTTCTCAAGACAGTGAAACTGTCTTTTCTATGTATTTTTGAAAATCATACACAAGGTTTCTCCCAGAAAACTTGCTAGCCCGCTGGTTGGGTTACCACCCAGTAACCCAACAGTCATTCATCCAGCAGCCTGTCACGTTTTTTTAGTTTAAAAATTACAAGAAATTTGAAAATATGACTTGATAATTATGAGTTATTGAAAGATTGGAAGACTAATACATGAATACCAACTATAAAGTCTTAAAAAATGCAGACATTTAAAAAAGACTTAAATAAATAAGCAATTCTTGGCCTGGTGGGGGCACAAGTAAAGCCTGGTGGTCCGCCAGGCTTATAATACACTGGGGGAAACCCTGATGCATATTTTTTTTTGTTTTATTTCACCAGACATGTATGTATATATTTGTTTGTGAGTTATTTTATGTAATGTAATTTCAGCTTAAAAACCATTGGTTTGTGACATCTCACCATTCCTTGTGCCCTGTCTCAGACATCGTTATGGAAGAGGCTCCTACAATTCCAACTCTGGTCGCCCCCCCTCTGGCTACCACCCCAAAGCCTCCAGCTAACACCAGCTCGACTCCAGTTGCTCCAACCCCCCCCAGTAATACAACTGTAGCCTTTTCTCCCCTTCCTCCGCCGCCTCCTCCGCCTCCTCAACCTCAGGCAAGTCAGCCAGAGAGAGACAGCTGGCGGAGCAGCAGTGTGGGAGGCGGGGCGGCGGGAGGGGGAGGAGCTCCCGGCCGGCTGGGCCTGACCAAGGAGGTGCTGTCGGCCCACACCCAGCAGGAGGAGCAGGCATTCCTCGACCGCTTCAGTGATCTGAGTAAGCTGCGGGTCCTTGATCAGACGACGTCTTTGAACGTGCGCGGCCACGCCCCTGCTGCGCTGCCACGAGGTAAGATGTCAACATCACTCTCTCAAATTTAAGCCACAAACTTAAATGTATTTTATCAGGATTTTATTGTGATCGACCAAACAAAGTAGCACATAATGATACAAATAGAAATCTGAAAGGTGTGCCGCACATTTGTATTCTGTCCCCTTAAAGTTGACAGCCCAAAATGAAATCCAGTAAAACCAGCTTCCTTTAAGATGCAAGATGTATGGTTTTTTTTTTTTGTATAGTTTTGTGTTATCCCATAAATCATTCTTAACAGAGAAGCATGGTAGTGGCAGCATCGTGATTTTTTGTTGGAAAATGTTAAAACATTTTTGAAATGTTGCTGGATGCTATTCATAAACAATGTAGTTTGTGTTAACTAAAAAAGGCAGCGTTTCATAACAGTATTAAGAGGAAATGTGTGTTTTCTTTTCTCTGTAGGTTAGGAAATGCTCATACAGTTTTTTGTTTTTGTTTTGTTTTTTTTCTCAGGTGTTCACTGCTCCCGTGATTACCCAGCAGCAGGAGGCGGCACCGCTCACCGCCGGGGCCGCGGCGGTAAGAGACTGAAGCATCAGGAGTCTTCGGACCAACTCAGCTCGCTGCCTGTGAACCGACAGGATCCTCGAGTGAACGCAGCCCCTGTTCCTCTAAACGTGCCCCTCGGGCCTCCCGCAAACTCCCCCTCGTGGCCCTCAGTGGGCTCCCAGGCCAGCATCCCCGCCGCTCCCTTCCCCACTGGTATGCTTCCAATGTACCCCATCTATCCGCAGCTGCCCCAGCCTTTGCCCGTACCCGATCCGACACGGTTCCCCTCCACCCAGATGGTACCTCCCATGATGGCGTTCGTTTTGCCCAACTACATGTTCCCCCAGATGGGGCTCCCCATGTCTCAGCCCGGCGCCGCCCCGGGGCATTTCTACAGCCCCAACTACGCTTTCACCGGGGTGCCCCCGGCCCCCGCCCCCTTTCCCTCTGTCGCCAACTCTGTGCCCATGGTGGGCACCTGCGCCCCGTCCCGCAGCAGCACCCCACAGTCCTTCACGCAGACCCCTGCTGACCGCGAGGGGGCGGAGTCTCCCCTCTTCCAGTCAAGATGCTCCTCCCCTCTCAACCTGTTGCAGCTGGAGGAGTCACCGAGCAACCGGTTAGAAGTCGCAACTGCTTTGGCAGCGTCGCAGCAAGCCCCTCCCTCTGTGCAGGGGGCAGCGGCTGGGGGGCAAAGTTCAACCAATCAGAGGAGCTCGGACAATCCATCCAAGGAGAATGAGAACGTAGGCAGTTTCTGCTGCTCCATAATCCAACAATTTCACATTATCTCTGAGAAACATCTTTAAGATGGTACAAAATGTTTTCTTCTGTTCAGGTTGAAGCTGTTGAGTCCAACCAGGACGCAATGTCCACTTCCAGTGACCTGCTGGACCTTCTGCTACAGGAAGACTCTCAGTCGGGCACCGGCTCAGCTGCCTCCGGTTCAGGGTCCTCGGGCACGCGGTCCTCAGGGTCAGGCTCCGGCTCCAACGGCTGCAGCTCCTCAGGAACCAGTGGCACCAGTGAGTAGATTTGGTCCAAAAGATACCACGCCTTGCGAACATTTTAGTCTTTCTATGTTTTGTCGCTTTACAACCACAAAATTCACTGCTTACAGTTTTTTGGAAACAAACCTCAACACAATTGGACTGAAATGGTTTTCCTATTTTTTCCAAATAAACTATAAAGTAACTCCCAGGTGATTCCAAAAAGCCGTTGGGTTTCATTGGATTTTATTTAGGGTATCAGAGTAAATGGGTCTGAACACAAATACATTTTAAATGTTCTGGTTTTTGAAATGCCAAAATGTTCATGGAGTGGGAAGACTTCTGCAAGACTCTGCAAGTAGACCGAATCATTGAGCTGTCACCGTTTTGGTTAAAGACGTTAAATGATTATTGAGGTTAAAGGTTGAAGTGTTCAGGGTCACAGAAAGTTCAGCTTGATTCTGAATCCTGGACATGTTCTTATCTGGATGATGGATGCAAAGAGGTGGTGCCTTAGTGAGGATTGGTGAAGTACACGTGAGCTCAAAATGTTCATCTCTGATAAATAGTTTCTTGATTTACTCTTATGTGTGAGAGGGAATGAGTCATAAAACAGGATTTTACTGTTAAACAGGCTTGATCTGTTAAAATGTGATTAATGATTAGCTTAATTAGCACTGATGATTGCAGGTTGCAGCCTCTAGATCCTTATGGTAACTTTGAAAACTTCCAAAATGCTGCAGACATCTCTAAATCCAACATTTTCTGTGAGAGAGGGTTAAAGCTAAAAAAATATAACAAAACAACTTTGCTGGTCTTCATTCAGCCTTTTTGTTATCTGCAGAAAGTCTCCATGTTCAAAGGGAGAATGAATGAAAAGCCGACATATCTTTAGTAAAAAAAAAGTGTTTCCTTCGTACACCTTTTTGTGGTTTCTCCCACGTCATTTTGATGCACTTCTGCACCTAAAAATTGCGAACTTCGGAGTCTTTGTTCATCTCAAAGAGTATTTTTGTCAGCTCAGCCTGTTAGCAGTTAGTTCGACATGGAAGTAGAAAAACACAACATAAAGATGGCTGGAAATGAAAGTTTGTGCATTTTCTTTGTCTCATTCCTGCATGACTTTAAACATTAGACTTTATCAGCTGTGCATAATGCTTGTACGTACAGTGAGAAAAGCAGCTTTGTATTAATTTCAGCTTTTAGAGATCAGTTTGTCTGATCAAGCAAACATGTTAGAGAAAACATAAAGGCTGAAAAGCAGCTGGTTTTCCTCTCATAGCCACTTCTCCCCGTTCCCCTGTCAGTTCTGACCTTTCAAAGCACTACGCTTCTGTCACTTTCCTCTACTCGGTACTTTCTGATCTGTTATTAATTCAAGTTTTCTGGAACACCAAATCAAACGCATTTCCTTTCATCTACTTTGCAGATGACTGATTTGGTTTCACTATTTGTCGAAGCTGAGTCCGCGGTTTCGGCATCGCTTTGATCGTCACGTCTGATTATGTAGCCGTGGTGCAAAATCTCTTTATATCTGCAAACAACGAAGCGAGGGACGAGTGCACATGTCTTCATCTCTGGAGAGGAAATAAGACATGTGCAGCGTGTGACGTGGAATTATGAAAGGGCAGCATACAGAGAGTTGCAGTTTTAGGATGGAGGCCTAAAGAATACGTGTATTCTTACTTTACTGCTGCTCATAGTTTGAGTCACGTTACCAGGCAGAATTTTCTGGGCTTACCCAAATAAATTGTTCCATAATCTCGGTTGAAACCTCAACTTACCTTTGAGAAATTTTCCACTCAAATTGTATTCGAAAAAGTTGGGGTCACTGAGCTCTCTTTGACATAGATGTTGCGAACTTTTCAACTGACTCAGTAACATTTAACTTCAACTTTTTTTCTTTTTTTTTCCGTTTCCCCCCCAATCAGGCAGCAGCCAGGGCAGCCACACCAGCAAGTACTTTGGCAGCATCGACTCCTCTGAGAATGACCACTCCCGTAAGCAGGCAGCAGGGGGCAGCAGCAGCGCTGGAGGAGACGGTGGGGAGGATCAGTTCATCAAGTGTGTGCTGCAGGACCCCATCTGGCTGCTGATGGCAAACACTGACGACAAGGTCATGATGACGTACCAGCTGCCTGTCAGGTACCATGTGACTTCCCCACTCAGTCCTCTCATGTTTTAGCTGATTCTTGTGTTTTGTTTTTGTACGTCTTTTCTCTATTATATGATAGGGGTTTTTTCTGTGGAAAAGTAGGCCTTTTTATGCTACTGTATCATTAAACTTTTGTGGCATCTATGTATTTGTAAAATATTGGCTGTTGAGGGGCAACAAATATCACTTTAAAATGAATAAATAAACAAATAATCCCCTCCCTGTTCTGTTGTTATGGACAGAAACATGGAGACAGTGCTGCAGCAGGACCGTGAAGCTCTGAGGAACCTGCAGAAACACCAGCCTCGCTTCACGGACGAGCAGAAGAAGGAGCTGAGCCAGGTCCACCCCTGGATCCGTACGGGACGCTTGCCGCGGGCCATCAACATCTCCGTAAGCTCCCCTGCACCGCCCGCGTCCCCAGCAAGCGTGCGCGCACCCACAGGAATGTAAATGAAACGTGCGTCTCCTTGTGGTTTCAGGGCTGCACGGGGTGCAAGTGTCCCCCCTCGCTGCCTCCCGCCACGCCGTTCGACGTGGAGATCCACGAGATGGAGCTGTGCACCGTGCTGAAAACCCAGGAGTGCGGCGGCAAGGACGGGAAGGCTCTCGCCGAGGTGGCCATGGATGACGTCCAGGCAGAAGACGAAGACGAGGAGGACGAGGCGCAGAGGAAAGATGCCAAAACGGAAGAAAATACCGAAGACAAGGCACAAGAGAAGGAGAGACTGGCAGCAGAAACTGTGAAAGACAAAGAAGAGACTTAAAATCTAAATGAGAAGCGATTGAGTTTTATCACGTTTCTGCTGATCTGCAGAAGAAAACAAAAAATCACGCACCTTCCAGGACATGTAGAGCTCCACGTTGCACGCTCTTTTAGGATGGCAAGGTGCATATTAATCTACAACACTGCCATTTACTGCTGGACTGGTCAGACTGAACTGCTCTAAATGTCTGACTGTGATCACACAGCATCAGGCATGTTGTATGTGACTGCAGGAGAAAGGCCTTGAAAACCACCAGATACTCCCACTCAGTTTTAGAGAGTGGCCTCTAGTTCCTTCTTTCCTTTTTTTGTTCTCTTTTGTTCCTGTATGCATATTTATTTAAGCTGTAAAGTTTATAGAGGACTAAGGGTGAATGAGTTAGAAATAAAGAGTGATGAGCCACGTAACAGAGTTGAAGCTTGAGAAGACAGAGGGACGTCTCCTCTGTTACTGTTCTTTATATTGAATGTTTCTAGAAACACTGCTTTTTTTTTTCTTTTTTTTACTTTGAGTATATTTTTGTACTTTAAGCCCCTACAGCTACAGAAGACAAAAATACCCCAAAATGAATAAATCATGTTGTAAAAATGTCTGAATTGCTGTCAGGGAAAAAAAAAAGGTTTTTAACCCAGAAGGAAAGCACTTTCGTTTGAGCTGCCCCTCATTGTGGCACGTGGTCAATGTTGGCAATCACCAGAAAACTGACTGGCACTTTAACTGACTCTACAGTTCAAGCTTTCATGTGGACGATGAATAATGCTGCTGTGACGGACAGTATTCCTCCAAGTGGTGGTCACTTTTCAGTTTATGTGTTAGCAGTGCTCGCTCGTGGCTTTAAGTAGCTTTTCTTCATAAACACCCTGACCATTTTCCCCTGTTTTCCCCACTCACTTCTTCTCTCTTTCTCTGTCTCTCTGTGGCACTGTTCTGGTCATGTGATGTTCTACTCTTCATGGCGTCAGTGGCATCTGCAGCAGTTTCTTAAACATTTTGTGAAGTTCTTTGTACAAAATGAAAATAAAATCCCTTCAAATGTCATTAAAACACGATCCTTTTAGATGTTTGATCTTTCTTTTCTCCAGCTGTTAGTTTTATGTGCTCTGACTCTATTTTTGTCAGTGGGTGTTTTTCAACAGTTGGCCTGGGTACACAGATGTGTCCAGAAGGAGCTGGAGGCAGAGAGCAGATGAGGGCAGCTGCTTTTTCCAACCCGGCCGCAGCCTCCTTCTATTCAAACTGCGGTTTCCACCCAAAGTGTTCACCGCAGCCTAAAAAAGACAAAGGCACGTCCTCGTTCAGACAAACAATGTGGGAAAGTTGACTTCACTGCAACCCTTTATTACAGTGATGACAGTAATGATTTTTATTGTGTGTCGAACCAGTTATGAGAGAGTAGGTGTTAATAAATTAGCTGAAAGTTTTTCTAATTAGAAACTTTCTTTCTGTACCAAAGTGGCTTGTGCTTCTGATCCATGGCCCAGTAGGCCTACATTTAAAAACTAATCCTTATTTTGGGCTTGCTATTTAGCATTCTCTCCTGCACTTTAATAATTTCATCCCCTGGTTTCTAATAATGCGCGAAGGAATTTAATCCCCGAGATCAACCTTCACATATACTATGCTTTTCTTGGCTCGTCAGCGTTAGTCTAAACTTGTGTTTGCTGCTGTGTCATACAAAACAAAGCCACAGTGAAATTCTATCAGACAGCATCTAACATGCTACATGTGAACCGTTTATGTTTTCTTTCTCGGCCAGATGAAAATGAAAACTATTTTTATGCCTTTGCACCTTTCACAAAGCAGCAGATTATAGAAGGACTGCTCTCAAAAAGCTAAAGTAAACATGCTAATTTTCCTAGCGTGAAAGGAGTAAAAAAATAAATAAATAAATTAAGCTAATTGGCTTTAAAAGCTAAACATAGGTCTTGTAAAACAATGTGTAAAACGTCCAGTGGTAAGTAAACAACTATTCCCATAGGTTCAGTACAATTAACTTTGGAGAATAGCTCTCACTTAAACTGTGCTTTCATTTCCAGGCAAAAAACAGCCTAAAGTTGTTTTGGCAACTTTGTCACCGGTACCAAGCAAAAGTCAATGTTCCAACTGTTTCACCATCACAATGCAAACAAATAGAAGTTAGCAATCTTTTTTTTCTTGGTCAAATTTAATCTGTGCTTTTATGCCCACATACAGCTCTAAACCAAGGTGAGTAGTAAACTTACATTTACTGAGTAACCTTTTGGAAAACAAAATTATACCTTTAGCATCTTCATTGCACTTGAGTAATATATTGTTGTAATGCTACTAGCAGATCTTACCCATATTATACTGTCATAATATAGTGATAGTTTTAACAAATATGTAAAAAAACATATATTTTTTTAAAATAAACGTTACATCCTGCAGCTTTAAGATATTAGATATTCACTAGAACATGAGAGAGGTTTCGTGTGCAGAGTATTTCATTCATTTGGATTTGGACTGACAGATGTTCAAATAAACGGTTATTTAATACAGCAGTGACAATTAAAACCTTTCCATGTTTATCTGCCACATTTGAGTTAGAGTGGGCTTTTCTGGTGGTATTTTAACTTCCGATGTACTCACTTATTTCTGAACAGTGTGGTGTAGAATTTGTAAACTAACGTTTAGTCATAGCTAACATCAAAGCTAGCCATAAAAGTTAATTAGCTCTACGCTCTGAAATCCAGCCCATTAAAGTAGGTTAAAACTACCACTTTGACAATTAATGTATGGTCTTGCAGGCTAACTTAGTCCAGGATTCTGATTAGTCTAACATTATCTGAGTGACGGTTTCAGTAGGCTATAGGAGATAAAAAGGCAGGAATTTTATAGCAGCTGTAGTTGCCACCATATGGGTGCAAAAGTTTAATTAGGCTACGTTATAGAAATAGTTATCAAAGTCATATCACCTCCATTGATGCTGATTTAGTAAATACCAGTATTCTAAAATAAACATTTTGTATTTATGAATGTCATCTGACAGCAGAAACACTGAAGGACCCCAAACCCCAATAGGTCTTCATTTAGGTCAGACTTATTTGGCAACGAAGCCAGATGGTTTTCATTTAGCTTCCCATGGTTTGCCATAGAAAGTTGAACCACACAATTAAATTAAGGGTAAAGAATTTAATTATTGCTGTTGAAAATGTGACAAAAGAACAGTGGACCCCGGCATTCGCATGGTTTAGGGACCACAATAGCCTGTGAATAGCAAAAATCCACAAATATTTGAGGCTCCCCCTAAAAATGCTCATTACTGCCTAATTTAATACTTCAAACACCATATAAATGTGGTGTCAATGTAAAATTTTATGAATAAGAAGAAATTCCAGTGAAAGTAAATCTTAAACCTCATTGTTTCACTTAACCCAGTTTTTCAGCATAAACACACATTTTAAACAATTAGACTCTTGAATCTGTGGGTTGAGCCTGGTCATTAGCTATTTTGGTTCCAGCGTTACTGTAAAGGTCTGTAAAGACGTGGAAGATTGAGTTTAGAGTGGAGGGGATTGATTAGTCTGAAGAGTCCTGATCTCATTCATGAGAGAGTACATTAAAGGTACTTTAGAGCAGAAACTGTCAGTCAAGCCTTCTTGTTCAACATCAGTGCCTGACTTCACGATTGTTCTGCAGAAAGAGCAATCAAATATTCTTTTTGTTAAGGCAAACTGAAAATGTACTCTTTAACTAAACTCTATGTGGGGTTTAGTTTTTTTTTTTATTTGTTAGTGTATTTGAAAGTATGTACCCTGAGCAAGTTTTCTAAATGCAGGCACTAACAGGAGTCCTGCTTATAGCTGGCTGTGCAGTGAAGTGGTTTTTATACATACAATCATGGCCATATGTTTGGCAGTGACACAAATGTTGGGGTTTGCAGCATTTTAAGTTCAAACTCTCGATGAGAAAACAATTTTACACAATAAGTTTTGACTTACTGTGTTGTCCATTTTTTATTGATAACTCCTGCTATTTGTTTTTGCAGGGGAGATTCAAACTTATAATGTCAGATTTGGGTTCTCACGTTTAGAGCTGTTTCCTAGCCAAAAAATTCAGCATTTCAATCTTATGACCTTTCAGACTCTTTGTTTTCACTTTTGTCTTGTGATAGTGTTCCAACATGCAGAGGAATACTTTGGTCATTACCAAACTGTTTGCGGTTTGTTAGAGATTTCTGTTGGAGGACGTTTTGATCTTGGGTAGTGATGTGGGTAAGCCCACACATGGATTGGATGACGGTCCTTCATGTTGGCACATTGGACTTATTGCAGTTCTCACTTCATTTGTTCTCTGGAAAAATATTCTGGTCTAGCAATTCTGGGCAATTGTGGCTGTCCTCCAACAGAACCTCCTAATGTGAAGTTAATTAAAAAAATGACTGAAGGTGTGCAAGGCCATTTTGAAGGAAGACATCAAGGGTCATCTTTGTCCCTCTGTTTCAAGTAACAAAATTGATCATGAGGTTCAAACAAGATTGTTTCACATCTTCACCTGTACTTACAATGCGAGGAAAGTAAATTAGGTTACTGCATCATCTGACTGAGATAGGGTCACAGAGGTCTTATGTCCAGGTGGGAGAATATTTTTGGGGATCCTAAGACGATCACAGATCACAAAACGTCCAAAGGGAAGATTCCAGGAAGTCTCTCCAAAAGATGTTTGCATCTTCTCAGTACACTCATTTTCATGCAAAGGAGCAGGAACTCTACTCTGACATGCCCCCAGGTAAGCTGGTTCCCAACCCTATCTCCAATGGCCAGCCCAGGCACCCAACAGAAGAAGTTAATTTGAGCCACTTGACTTGCAAAACATTATGGCAAATGGCTTAGTTGTGTAATGCTTTGTCATGTCCACTTCACACTACATTCAGTCATTCACACACTGATGGTGACAAGCTACTGGAGTCGAGGCTGCCATGCGCCGGGATCACCTGACTACCACATGTGTGGAGTGTGCAACTGGGGGTGAGAACCTGCAACATCGTCGATTATGGGACGAACTCTTACTACTGTCATCACTGTCCTCCCAGAATCAATGACACATCCTCATTGTTTTACATTACTACAACTAGAGACATGACAAAAAGCAGGCATGCTGCATAGATATCTGTAATCTGGATAAAATATGTGGGATGCTTGCTGTAGCAGGGAGTCTGTCCATTTATATGTACCCTCTCTCCTTCGTCAAACAACCTTCACTCAGCTTTCCTTTCATCATTGCCACCTCTTCCCTCCCTTTCCTAACCTCAGACTCTCTCCACGCCTATGCCTGACTAACCCCTCCTTCCTCCATCCTCCTCCTCTGCCTTCTCTTCTACTCTTTGAGGACAGCAGGATGGAGGACTGGGCATCGACTGTGTGTCTTCTTGTCCTTTCTTTGGCTTTAGGATGGACCGAAGGGCAGAGTCAGACGAACAATACAGACTCAAGGTAAGAGTTCATATCTGCTGATACCATCCTCCTTTTTGTAGCTTTTTTTCCCCAAAATGTTCACAAGTGTGCACAAGTGCCAAGTAATTTTCAAGATCAGCACTGGGAGTCTGGCCCGATTCCTTTATTGGGATCAGTGGGAGTGCAGTGGAAATGGAAGTGTTTAGTGTTGGGAGCATATAACTGACATCCTGTAAACTTGCACAAAAGAAAATGACACATGTTGAAAATGATGTAGTAATTAAACTGGGCTTATTCACAGACGCCTTTGGATCTGGTGGCTGCAACACTTTAGCAGAGTCCTTCATCTCTGGAGCGTAGTTTTATGGCGTTTTTTTAGAGCTCCAGCAAAGCCTGGACTTCCACAAACGCACAGGGTGTAAATTGAACATGAGTAACAAACAAATACCTGTGGGCTGCTCAGCTCCAGAGGGTCTGAAGGGAGGGACTTTAACCACTGGGATAGTCCAGCCAACTGTGGCCGAACAGCACCACAGTGAACTCACAACACATTATAAAAGAAAGAATGAAAATAGCAGAAATTTTGCAATCTTAAATATATATAGCAAGAGATTTTACAAGATGACGAACTGCTGGAGAAGTGGATGACTCCATCTGCGCAGAGTGGGTGCAGCAAAATTAAAAGCTGAAGCTGGTCGAGCTTTGATGTGTGTTTATCTGAGTGTGGAGTGGTGGGTGTCACCAGGCTTCATGTGTGAGCAGACTGTTGCGTCGCAGGTTGAAAGTGCCTATTTGGTGCAGAAAAGTGTGTCTCCTGTCAACTTTCTTGTGGTGCAGTCTTCACACAGCACACATACAGTATACGTACGGTAAAGCTGCTGGCCTGGTTTGACCACGCGTCAAGTGAAAACACACCACTTCCACCTCCCTCTGGCCTCGAAGAACACAGGCTGCCACTGTTACATACACCAGGCGTATTTAGTGACGTGTGCATACAAAAATTTTACCTCCAGACTTTTCAGTATGGCTGATCAGGGAAGATGCATTTCATGGAGTCCACTGCAAAATTTCTCTTTATTTCAGGACTATGTTCCCCTGCGGAGGCCATCTGGTCACTGACTCTGGCATAGTGGCCAGTGAAGCGTTCCCCAGTTTCTACAAACCCAATAGTAAATGCACCTGGTACATCACTGTGAGTGAATTGCTTTTAATGTTTCTATTTCAAATTTCTTATTATGCTTGATGTTCTGTTTCTCATCAAGGATATATTCACAATTCTTTGAAAAGGCATCTAATGTAAGCAGAGTACAGGTGACCATTTTCTGTCCTTGAAGACTTTGATGTTTTCCACTTGATCTACACACTTGAATTCAGTTACAAATTTTTTTTTCCATTAAATTCAAGCGTGTAGAACAAGGGACACATCTAAAAGTTGCAGGATCTGACCCTCAAAGAATGCAGATTGAGACCGCTGGCTTAAGAGCATCAGGAGTAGCAGAGGAGGGTCTTTCCTAGCAACAGTTGAGAGTTCAATAATAGTCGGTCATCCTTGACATCCTCAGGAAACACAAGAGCTTTTACATACTGATTAATAGTTGCTGATTGGGCTAATCTTCAAGCCCCTAAAATCTCTACCACCACACCATTATGGAGACTCGAGAAAATAATGGACACCGGAGACATAAAGATGAAAGACGTCTAAAGATTGTAGAAAAGTCAAAGTTCTAAAGTCTTGGGGAGATGTTAGGTCTCTGAGGACTCCAGGAGGCGTAGGGATGCTAAAGATTCAATAGCAGATGCTGAAGATGATGACGACTCTGAAAGCGAAGACTGGGAGTGGAGGAGGACACAGTGGAGGGACACCTTTGACCTCTTCTGGGGTTATGCGGAGTCGCAGGGGGTTTAGAAGTGACCAAGACGGCTGGTCTGATAGTAATCTCTGAAGAGGATGAATGCAAACTCTTTTCGGATGACATGAAGCAAGACATTGTGACAATGATGGTGATGTAAATGATGACTGAGGACAAGGATGCTCTGGAAATAGAGAGACAAAGACCCTGAAGGTAAAGTGAAGACACAGCATGCGATAATGTAGATGAGGACGATGAGACAACAGGACAGATAAAGATCCTCCATGTGATGGTGCAGATGGAAGTGATGCTGTTCCCTCACATTCAAACTTTGACTAGGTCTTAGGTCTTCTTGATAGTAGCATATTGTAACTAATTAAAAAAAAAAGGCTTGATAAATCTCTGATACATCATAACAAGTGAAGAATACCTCTGAGAACGATTGGACATTGTTTCCTCTTTCTCATGTGCTTCCAGTACTCTCAGTGATATTTAACTTGTTTGGACCTGCAGTCTGTCCCTGGTGTGGACACCCTCTGCAACCAGAATTTCTCCAGCACCCAGAATATGTTATTGGCTCATGGAACCAGAAAAGACTGTCAGTCCTTGCAATATTAATGTTGCACATCCTGGTATTTTGTATTCCATAACAAAACTGTGTGTTTTCCTACCACTTAAAACCAGCATGAAGTATGATGCTAAATATATAAATGCACTCGAGCATGTAATGAAACTTTTATTTTCGACCTCTCCTAACGCACCAGGTCCCAGAGAGTCATGTGGTCATGCTGTCTTTCCGCCTCTTCGACATGGAAGCTGACCCCACCTGTCGCTACGACTACCTGGACGTCTACAACGGTCACTCGCGCCTGGTGCAAAAGCTGGGCCGTTTCTGTGGGACATTCAGGCCAGGCGCACTCATCTCCACCTCCAACACCATGATGCTGGAGATGGTGTCTGATGACGCCACTGGAGGGAGAGGATTTCTCGCTTCTTTCAATGCAGGGAAGCCACATATGGAAGGTTTGGACGTCTTAGTATTCATCTGCTGAACTTTAACGGTTGGAAATGTTGCTGTTTTATTTGTAATGTGCAAAATTATAATTTGTCTAAAATGTCATCATCTTGAAGGAGCAAAGCCACCGCCCCATCAAATCACGATGTGTGCATGCATTTAGCTTGGACTAGAGCATTTCCTGTTTTGACTTCACAGAGGACCAGTTCTGTGGAGGCCGTCTGACCAAACCACAGGGTTCTGTGAAGACGCCCAACTGGCCCAACTCAAATTACCCAGCAGGTATCAGCTGCTCCTGGCACATCACCGTCGAGCCGAGCAATGTAAGCTGATCGTTATACACTAACTACTTATAGTAATGTAACTATCTTGCCTCTTAACTTTGAAGAATTTTTCTTTTTCTTTTTTTTTTTTTTTTACCTTGTTTACAAATGACAGTGCCCCCTGGTGTTCTTTGTGTTATCCAGCAGAAAAGCAATTTTAAAAAATGGACAACTTGGATCATCTTTGAGCGATCAAATGTCCTCATGAACCCCATTGAAGTCCTGCAGTATTAGACTTAGGAAGGTAGTCATATTTGCTGTTGATTGGTTCAAACTTAAATCAAGATGAATAAAATAGTGGAGTTTTGTTTCATTAGGAAAACTTCTCCAAAATTGTACAGAAGTTTAATTTTGTGTTTTAACTCAACAATGCTTCGAAGGTGTTTTGAAACACTTGATGTTTCAATTTGGTTAAAGTGGTTTTTATGACTCTTCAGTTACATTTTGCACTTTCTCGACAGTCCAGAAGATTAAAAAATATATATTTTTAAAGCAAAGAGAAGACCAAGAACTCAAAGGTTAAAATAAGCTGCCAGTATATTTTCTTTAGGTCACTGAAAAACATCTATGATTTAACTATGCCTTTTTAAGACTTGTTGATGACAGTGAGTACAGGGAATCTGGTGCAGTTCTATGGTGCAATGAAAAAATGTTGCAAGTATGTGTTTACAATTATAACAAATCAATTATTCTACTTTATCATACTTTATAATCTGACTTTTCTGTGGATGTTTCTACCTCAAATACGTACACTTATACTACAGAGTTGAGTGACACAGATCCACTATAAGACCGGGTTGCTCAAGTCCAGTCCTCGAGAGCTACCATCTTACCATCTTGCAACTTTCAGATGCTTCCCTGCTCCAACACACCTGAATCAAATGAATGGCTCGTTAGCAGGTCTGTTCAGAACTAATGCTGATCTGTTGGAGTAAGGATGCATCTAAAAGTTGCAGGACGGTAGCTCTCAAGGACTGGACTTGAGCACCCTTGGTATAAGACCTAATGCAGCTAAAAGGTTCATTTTAAGCATTGAAATTGTTCAGTGACATTTTTGTATCTCATGCAACAACTTAAATGTTAGCTGGACTTTATATGCAGCTGGATATGCTGAGCGAAGTGGGTTGTTGTTGCAAGAGAAAGTTTCAAGAAATGAGCAAACAGGCCCATCAATAGGAAACATAGTTACTAATTTACATTGACTAACATATGGATGTGTTTGTGAAAGATGGGAAAGAGTAAAGTGTGACAGTGGCTCATGAAGGTAATGAAGGTTAAATGAAAGAGTTCATTGAGTTCCTGCAGGTGTGTTCATGAGAGCCAAGAGATTGACCTTAAGGAAATGGGGTGGGGGGAGTAACCAAGGGCAACAGAAAGAGCTAAAAGCCCCTCTGTATTTCCCCTCTCCCCCAAGTCCACCTCTCTGTGGCTGTACTGTACTCATTTCATGAAAACCAGGAAGGAACAAACATTCCTGCGTCATTCCGTCGTAAAGCTTATAGTTTGTGTTGCCATCTGTCTTCCAGGTGATTGAAGTGAAGTTTGAGAAGCTGGACTTGGAGTCTGATTTGTACTGTCGCTACGACTATGTGGCATTGTTTAATGGAGGAGAGACCGATGACTCGAGGAGGATTGGGAAATTCTGCGGAGATAGAGCACCAGCGTGAGAATTTTGCTAAGAAATTACTTTTAAGATGAACTAATTTCAACTAATGCATTTCTGAGGTTTCAATGACATTTTCTCAACCTTTATGTAGAACTATAGTGACAAATGGCAACGAGCTCCTTGTCCAGTTTGTGTCGGATCTCAGCGTGACCTCAGATGGGTTCATGGCACATTACTCCAGTGTGTCCCGTGAGTCCCGCACACCCACAGCTGGAGGTGACTTCATCTACAGACTTCAGGCAACTACCAGGCCGCAGAAACCAACCTCAAAGCCAAGGAAACCCACCAAGCCCACACCTAAACCGACCACCAAACCAGTTTTAAGATCAACTCCTAAACCATCTGTAAAACCAAAACCTAAACCAACTAAAAAGCCAGTGATAAAACCGATTAAACCCACTTTGAAACCTTCTCTCAAAACAACACCAAAACCAACGACTAGACCTGTCCAACCAACTACTAACCCTGTCAAACCAACATCTAAACCAACTACAAAACCACTTGTTAAACCACGACCTGGCAACCGTTTTAAACCAACTCCCAAACCCCCCAAAAGGCCGTTTTCAAGGACTCCTGTGGTAAAGAAACCCCCACTCCGGAAACCTACTCCCAAGCCTGCAGTCAAGTCAACCTCCAAACCGAAACCAGTAAAACCCACACCTAAGTTGCCCGTAAGAAAACCCACAGCTAAACCTGGGGATAAAAATGCACTTAAAACCAAAATAATTAAGCCAACACTCAAACCTAGAATCCTGGTCAAACCCTCACGGAAACCTTGGGTGAAGCCTAAGCCCACCATGAAACCTCGAGTCAAACCTGTAAAGCCAACCCCAAAGATCGGAGTGAAACCAACAGTGAAGCCGAAGATAAAGCCCAAAACAACAACAACAACTAAACCAGAACTGAGCAGGACTGTGACCAAAAAGCCTGCTGTCAACATGACAGGTGAGTGAAATGGAGCTGTACTTTGTACCTGCATCAGTAAGGATGCTACTTGATGTATTTCTTGTTTGAATGTGTGTCTGTGTGAACATTTCCTGCAGCTTCACCTCTCAACCCACTGTGTACTCAACCCTGCGCGAGGATAGGGACTCTCCATTCCAACTTCTGCCCACATGACTTTGGTGAGGAGTAACTCAAGCTCCTTCATAAAGCATCTTTTGTCTGCTGGCTTAAAAAAAACATTAGGACACCCTTTTAACCATCAGGTTCTTCACTAAGATATCTTGATGTTTAACCTCTTTTATATCTCTGGACATTTTTTTAAATTTTACTTTAAAATTAAACTTGTAAGGCTCATTCAACAAAATCCATCCACAGAAATGTGTTTTCTATCAGGGAAAATAATGAGGACACTCTTCGCTCTAATAACTAGTAACATCAGCAAGAAAAAAGACCTCTAGGAAACAAGACTGTTCTAAAAAATTACACGAAAGACAGACTTTTTAGAAGCCAACACTTAAGAAATCAGGGATGGTATGGAAGATTTTGCTTCATTCTGTACCTCTCAAAAAAAAAACATTTTTTCTTCTGAAAAAATATGGGTTATGGGTTATAAGTTAGCATTTTATATCCTACAAATGGAAATAAACATCCTAATTCAGAAAGGCTATTGCTTAGCAACCACATCTGTCTACTTTAAAGTCTTAGCCATTTCTGTTTTTCCTCTAACACTTTGTTCACCCGTCCAGTGATTACTGGGAAGGTGACTTCTCTGAGTCCTGACCCAAGCGGCTCAGCAACTTTGGAGGTGTCTCTGATCAAAGCCTATAAGGCAGGGAGTCTCAAGATCAACAAATCAGGACCCATCAAGACAGTCACGCTGAGCTCTGCCTGCAAGAAATGCCCTGGGATTATCAAAGGTACAACACAGAGCTATACATTCACCATAGTGACAGTCTTTTCTTTGTATCTGTATTTCATACGACATAAGAGGAGCTGTTGTTTGGTTAAGAAGTGGTGAGCACTCTTAGATGTTTTTGCTAAATGGCCTGATTTAGTCTTTTTACAGCATCTTGTGTCCCAAAACCACCAAGTCTCAAATATCATTAGGTTAAGGTGTTTGCCAGGTAATAGTCAATAAAGTGAGAAAAATAGCGAATAAATTTATTGACATGTTTTCAGTTTAGGGCCAGAAAAGAATTATTCAGGAAGTTCAATGAGTTTCTGACAAGTCATTAGATGAAGTCTCTGGTGAGATGTTTGGCCTATTTATTCAGCAAAGTAAGATATTTAATCTTAATGCCTACTCCAACAAACCCCAGTTCAATAATCTAAACTTTCCTCGTAAAATCTTTTAAATGTAAAAACAAAAATAAAAAATCTGCAGTGGGATTGCTGAATGTTCGGGGTATTTCCCAGGTCTTCATAAAGGCTGGGGGAAAAAATCCGTTTTTACAGACTTTTTCAAGTTTTACAGAAGCAAGTGCAATAGAAATTTGAATATACAAAATATGCAATTTTGGAATAAAACAAATGTTAAAGGGTGTCAAAACAGAGTAAGGAAATGAGAATCATGTCAGCAAAGTACACAAATCACAAGTGTGATCATTTGCTTCTTGAATGTTGCCTTCTTCTGCTTTGTGTACCTTTAAATCAGCAGGACATCATAAAAAGAAAGAGAACAAAAATTAATTCTTGAGTCGTTTCTAAAACATACGGTCCATAATTTAGCCAACTGCGCCCTATGTTTTGGTCTAAAAAGCCCAGAAATTTTGTCACAGTTGCACATTTTTTTTCTTGTTTTTTTTCTGTCCTTCAGGTCGGAACTACGTGCTGATGGGGACGGTTGACGCCCAGGGCAACGGCCAGCTGAGCCCGTCCAACTTCGCTCTGATTTATCAACCTGCGCACGCCAAGTCGCTGGAAGTCCTTTCCCGCAAGTCGTGCTAATGTCACCGTTTCAGCCACCAGTCAGATCCACAGCAGAGAAATACATCTTGCAAAGATTGGCAAAAGTTTTAATAACATCCTGCGAAGTTTTAACATATTTCTACTAATGAAAGGCTGTCCCGTTTTAAATATTCAATGTTATTTCATCTTGTATTTTGTATGTAAATTATGTATTAATGAAATGAATTAATTTCTATGTTAAGGGATGCAAAATAAACAGTTGTTGGGATATTTCAGATGTTTCTGCTGTTGAAGTCTTATTTAACAGATGAAATGAGGAAAGTGGCTCACATTTAAAAGAAGTTAGCAGAAGAGTTCATTTTAGAAAGTTTCTGGCATTTACATAGTTTTATTTGGAGTAAATCCTCTTTGCAAAACAAAAGCATTTTTTTGCTATATAATGGAGAAGTTTGTTTGAAATAGTTGATCTTTATTGAAGCCGGGGTTGTTCCACTGAGATTAAAGGAGACCTGCAGTGTCAACTGTGGGACTTTATATAGACATCTGTGTGTCTTTTCAAATCAAATCTAATCGACTGAATTTACCACAGGTGGAGCCCATTGAAGCTGAAGAAACATCCCGAAGATGATCAGTGGAAACTTCTGCAATTTGAGCTTTTAGAATTTTGAAAATCATTTAATACAATTTAGAACAAGGCCGTAACGTAAAACATGGACAAATTGAAGCACTGTGAATACTTTTAGGATGCACTGTATCTCCATAGCAAAGAGTTTCTATTCAATGTTTTTTTTTTTCTTCCTCTGACTTCCCTCAGTGATACTGAAATTAGCCAGTCTTCTCTCTATAACAACTTCCACTCTGAAGAGTGGAAGCTATCACTTATGTCAGATGTGTCACCTTTGTTCATCTTCTTATGTCTCGGTGTATCTTTACCTTACTAATTAAATGTTTGACACCTGTAAATGTCAAACATAAAAGTTAAATAAGCTGTCAAACACTGAAAAAACATTATATACCTATTTAACTTTACATTTGAAATGTTCTAGAGAATATATGGAACAATATAGCTGAACAATAAGATTTGACGCTTGTTTCGATATAGACGTCGGCACAAAATAAATGAGCACAAGAATTAAAAGAGATCTTTTATGTAGAAAGCTTAAGATGTAAACACCCCACCAAACATATCCTTCAGCACCGCAGTCCAAACAAGCAGAATACATTCATTCATTGATTCACAGTGCCAGACAAAATACAGCAAAAAGAACAAAAACGCATACAGCCAGTGTTAAAACACAAAGGTTAAGAAGCACAGAGATTCAACAGCCATAAAAAATAAAAGTCACTGAACTGAATATTTATTCTCCTATTTAAACTTACATTATTATAATAAGTTGTTTTTGCACAGCTGGCACAACTCTCTCAGGCCTGCTGGTTGCCGTCGTCGTCGTAGTCAGTCCGGCCGCACAGGAAGAAGCAGAAGAGGACGCAGCAGCCGGTGAGCACGAACAGCAGCACCAGGATGTAGACCAGCGTGGTGTTCCAGAAGGCGAACAGGTAGAGCGTCTTGTTACAGTAGCGCGTCACATCGGTAGCGTTCTTGTTGTACTCAGGCTGATAAATCGAGTAGATCCAAATGTTGCCTGTCGAAAATGGGGAAGGAATGTGAGCATAAAAGTATCGTGATAAAGTATTAAACCTCCCATGTAAAGAAGTGTCAAGCTAGCTAGGTTAACCACAGAAAGTCAACCATGTGTGTCAAGCGGATAAAAAAAAATAATAATAATAATAAATCAGTACAAGTCCAGCTGTTTTATGAAAGACTCAGAGATTTGTTAAAGATTTATGATCAAATAGCTTAAATTAAGAAAAAATTTACATTATAGGGCGGCATCTAGTGGTCAATGTGCATAATTACAAGAGGTTTATTCTACAATGTCAAATTTATGAAACGTCATACATGCAGCTTTGCAGCATTGATTAGTACAACCATAATAATTCCGGAGATAAAAACATTTAATTTCAGCAATTCTGTTAGAAAAGTGAATTTATAGCCGTTCTTGACACAGAGTGATGCGTTTCAAATGTTTACGCTATTTATGATGATTATAGAGGCTAGCTAATGAAACTCCCAAAATCCGCAGCCTTCCTCCAAGCTTGACTTCTGAATAAACTGCAAATTTTACTTTCATCTGAGGACTCTGGGCCTCTGAGCCGCAGGTCAGTCCTTTTAGCTTCTCAGCCAAGATAAAACATATCTGATGTCGTTTGTGGCTCAGGAGTGGCTTAAACTCTCACAATGTGACCATTGTAGTCAGTCTTTCTAGGACAATAGACCATGATCTTCTTTGGTAGTCTCCGCCTTCCTGTCAGAGTCATGCACTTCATGTAGCCTTTCAGAAGATACACAGATAAATGATTTAGACATTTAGCAATTGTAGATATTCATATGTTTGTCTTGTCCCTTAAAGAAGGTGTAGGACAACTGAATGCAGAGAAGGTGACGGCATCTCAACAAAGAAAACTGAACCAGTTGGGCTGATGGCCAAACCGAAGACCGAAAATCCAAACGGAGCGACTGCTTCAGTTTTGAGAAAAACAAACCAAAAAAAGAAACACTGGAACAACTTCCTGTTTCTAAAGGTCTTCATAAATTTAGACATTTTATTACTCATTTGTTAAGTTAAAATCTCTGATAATGAGACTCTTTCTCCTAAAAGACGGTCAATGAATGGCACCTGGTTACATGTAATGTAATGATCAGTAATATTATGTAATGACACACATTATTCAGTGTCTGAAAAGGTTTTCTTTAGGATTTTAAAAACCTATTGAACAAAATTATTCAAATTAAATTGTTCCAAAACTAAAAGTTAACCTGGGTATCAGTGTGTTAAGGAAGCAAGGAAGGATTTTGCTTAAGGATGTACAAATATATATATATAAATAAAAACAAAAAACAACAACAATAATTCAACGGTGACATCATATTTTAAATTAAGTCAATTTAAACTGTTGAAAAACTAAAATGACAACAGGTGGCTGAAATGTGACTTAAACTAAATTAAATGTGCTATTACAATAATCACCGAGCAACCAGCTTCTCTGGTGTTAACCCGCCAAGGAGTTGCCAGACGACCAGTAACATTATTTCTGTTCTTTTGGGTTCGGCACACTGCATCTACAAATAACCAAAGCTGCTCACCTGAAATGAACCAGCAGAAGAGGAACAAGGACACCAGCGAGTTCCAGATGGTGACAACCTGGAGCGGCGATGATCGCAGTGCATCTTTGTGTGTGCCGGGGAGGCAAGATAGGAGGCTGAGAACTATGGTGAAGACCCCCAACACGATCAGGTAGATGGGGATCTTCTCCTGGATTGGACACTCGTTGAGGTATACTGCCCCTAGTGGACAGAGGAAAAGCTGTTCTTTTAGGAAGCACAGTGAAGCAACACGATGACACAGACAGGAAGACGCACAACCGCTCACCGACTGCAATAGAGGCAATGGGCATGACGCAGAGAATCACCTTTGAGACAACTGGAGGAAGAAACAAACCGTGGACTGTCAGTTTTCAGATCAGAACAGAAACCATTAAGCTCTCAGGAAAGAGGATCTCACCCTGTACAGCCAGCGGGGGGTCAGTGATGCCACTCATCTTCAGGGATGGTGACGCTAACCTGCAGAGGTCAACAAGGAATTGTGACGCTGATGGATATAGTCATCCGTTACCAAAACAAACCTGACAACTCAGATAATACGATCACCTCTTGTATAATCCGTTATTATACAAGAATAATAATAAAAAAACAACAAACAAATAAAAAAACATACGCTGACCTTTGAACACCACAGTATGGTCATTAACAGCTTATAAAACTCCGTGCATGTCTTTGCTACTTTTGTAGGATTTTATAATCAGTGGGACTTTTATCCATTTGTTGCTCAGTTGTGCCAGGATGGCAGGACAACAGCAATGACCTCAGAGAAGGAAATGTTGGAGACTATTAATCAGGTAATAGTTACAGGTCAGTTTCTTGCGACATATCTGTACAAAAGTCTCTTCAAAACTGTTAAATAGTTTGGATTGTTGCACGTTTCATAAGATGAAATGATGATGCAAGCATGAAATTCCGTATATGTAACCTTCAAGGTCCTCTCTTTTTAGAAACACACCGCTTGTCATGCCGTATGTTTCAAAGTTCAAGATGGCGATCATTTTTGAAGACGGCTGCAGAGCCTGACTAATGTGGCAAGGCTATCTAATTATCTGACCCCAAAAATGTGACGAAAAAATTATTTTGTCCAGCTCCATTAATAGTTGAAATAATCCAAAGTTGTCCTCAACGGCTGCCATCTTGGATGTCATCATAAAATCTAATATGAAACTGCTTTAGACAAAATAAAGCAGGCAGGTGAGTAAGGCTGCAACAACTCAGAGAGGTAAGACCGGGGAAGCCCAGGCAGGACTTTAAATGCAAATAAAGGCGCAGTCAAGGGGTGTGCCACCCAGACGGTGATTGACAGCGCTTAGACCCGCCTCCTGGCTCTGACTGGTTGTTTCTAGATGGCACAGGAAAAAGGCAAAGGAGCTCTATTTTTTTTTCACGGATTATCTGCCTCATACTAAAATGTCACAACTTAGTTTCAATAAACATATTCTTTTTATATAAAAGTTACACACTGCAGCTTTACACAGAACAATGATCCCTAACTCAGCAGGTAAGTTTACAACAGAATCTGTGGAAAGACAAAGGCTCAAGGTACTGCAATTATCCAGTCAAAGTGCAGACCTGAATCTGGTTGACAGAGTTCTTGATGCCAAGGTCAAAGAACTGAAACATTGTTATAAAGAAGAGTGGATCAAAATCCTCCACAATGCTGTGAGAGATCAATAAACTTAAACAGGGAACAGCTGAGCTGATAGAAGCGCATTGATCCAATGCATTGAGTTACAGATGCTAAACACATTTCTCCATTTCGGCTTCACTTTTGACAGAGTGGTCTGTTGTGCGCTTTGTACACTTGAGGTTAGATTGGACTCTTTGCAAATGTGGTAAAGATAAAATAATTGTTAATGCAATATATTAAACCCGAGAACTGAATAAAAATAAAAAAACTTACGTGTAGATCGTTTCCCTCGTATTATCAAATAATTGCCAATCAGGCAATTTCATAAGTATTTTTACTGGCAAAAGCTAAACTGCTGGAAATGATTGATTGGGTTGATATGTTCTGCAGAGGATTTAGAATTTAAAAGAAATGTCCACATTCAACTAAAACCATTTCACAAAGCAATGTTGTTCTTGTACATTTTGGATACCTTCCAAATGAGACATCAAAATGTACTCCATAAATCACATGGGACAGACTGCTGAAAGAAAGGTTACAATAAAAGCAACAGGAGTCTACAATTTAGTTAGAACTCATGTTTGCAAGAAAAAAAGTTGAATACATTACCCACAATGCAAGTCAGACTAACTCTTTTAAATATCAAAAATATATACATTTCTGCTTTCACATGAAAACTTTGCAAATAAAAGTTAAGGTTAAATAAAAAACAAACAAACAAAATATTTATCCTCAAATAAAATGCTTGACGTCACAACTTAGGAAACTCTCATTTGGTTCCTGCTGCACACAAATAACTTTTCCAACACTATTTGAAAACCTTCAAGTGCAACGTTATGCTTGATCATTATTATTTACTCTTCAAAAATAATAAGAAAAAAATTTCTTTCACTGGTATCAAGATTACAGCCATGACAGTCCTATAATAATGTTTAGTCAGTCTGCATTCCCATAACCAGTCTGACTGGAAAACGATGATCAACACAAGACCAAGCAGTGGAGGGAGTGTGAACCCAGATCAGCCCGATCCAATTTCAACAAACTCTATTTGTTTATCTTTAACAATAAGCAGCGACATGTGGAAATAAATCAACTCCGTAGAAGGGAATGAAAACTGATATTTGTTCAGTTTCGTGGCGCAGATTTAAAAGAACGCAGAGATCCTCAAACTTCGGCCTCTCACTCTTTGCCATGGTGTGGGAAAGAGTCTGCAGCCAGAACTCACACCGCCTCCCACGCCCCGAAAACGGCCTCCGTGTCAGCGTTCAGCCGCGGAAAGTCTCCGGTCAGAGTTACCCCATAAGGAAATCACGGGAAGGATGTAAACTTACCTGCAGTTCGGTCAGAGTTGTGGTTTCTTCTGGGTCGTCTGGGTATCGACAGCTGCTCAAGCTTAAAGAGCTGACAGAGAAACCTCCTAGTGACGGGAGCGCGCCTTGCATGCGCGGTCACGCTCTCTCGCTCTCTCTCTCTCTCTCTCTCTCTCTCTCTCTCTCGAGCTGGTTTGTTTCCTGCTTCCCATTAAAATTACAATGAAATTCTTGGCTATAAAAGAAAATATTATTAGCCATAACAGTGACCGCATCTTTTTATATATATATAAAAATAGAAAAGATAAAACTTAATATTACAAATGACTTGTAGTTAAAGCACTGGTTCTTAACATAGGGGTTGATGTCCCACTGTAGACAGTAAAACTCTGCATTTAGCTACTTGAGATGAGCATTAGGACTCAAATTATCTCATTAAATAACTCCAAACTGGACATGTTGATTTATTTCAGTCTATGGCACCGATTCCAACAAACTATAGTAAATAGCTCAAAAACCAGAAATACTTGAGAGACCCTCTTAATATTTCAAGCACCAAATTTACCACAATATACATTAATGCACACAGTTGAAACTTTCTGTGCACCACACCAGAAGCTAACTTCTAAAGTCTTTCCAATCTCAGCTCATCGGGGTTACAGCCAATCAGCAATAAGGAAAATGAATGGTTCTCCAGGGTTGGCTACTTTTCAAACACCGGCTTCTGTCAAATAGCTTTGCCTTTAGGTTTATCAGATTAAAAAGCTTTGTCTTCTCTTTAATATCTGAGAAGTCCTCTACAAAAAAACAACAAGTGAATAGACAATTTTTTGTGGATAATTTGGACTCCAGTTCCTCTGAAAATAAATGAATTTGATTATCGAACTGTGAATGTTTGAGGGTCCACTTTACATTTGCACAATACAATGCAGTCAAACTCAGAGCCAGAATGGAGCAACAGTGGAAAGAGATGAGCGCCTTAGATGCAACTGTTATAGCAGAAAAAGACATCAGTCGTAAATCAACAAAAGAAGCGTTTTGTTTGCAACAAATGCTTGTATTAAAGAATTAAAGTAATGGTGGCAGACAGCTATGGCTCATAAAACCAGCTTCCTGTTGGACGTTCCAAGACGACTGGGATCTAATCCTGATAAACAAATGCTGCACAATTAGCATGTCTTATCGAACGTTTGCAGCCAGGCAGAGCTCTATGTTGTCTGGACAGAAGACTTTTGGTAATTTTTCTGGCAATACCAGCTGTATTAATACTCTGAATAATTAGATATATCATGGAGTGAGCTTAATTCCTTAATGTGTGTCGCAGGTTATGATGCAAATAAGCAGGGGATGCAGCAGAGGGCACTCTTTGATAGGACTGCAGTACTTTAGGTTTGATGCTCATCAGCACACAGCTGGTCAGTCAGCTCTACTTGGTATGACACAGTTGCACTCTATTGCCACATATCTGGTCAGCAGTTTAATCCTACCATGAATTATTGGTTTAAGCAGACAAACAGAGTTTTTAGTCCGTTTACGATGACTGGACTTTTCTGGTAATCCATGTACAATTTGGTTAGGAATTACAGGCCATCTTAAAAATCATTGCAGTCACGGCTTTCTAGTGTTTGGACTGTGCAGCAGGTAGAACTCTTGTTGCACGGAGCATTAAGAACATACAAGAAAAATTGGGAACATCAAATTTTCAAGAAACATCCATTAAGATTTGTTTTAAAAATATGAATATTTGATTTTAAATTAAATAAAAGAAGCATGTGGTGTCTTATTATTTAATGTATAAAACGAAAAAAAACAACAACATAATATATATAGGAGACACAGATAATTGTTGCATTAAAAAAATAATAACAATAGCAGCCAAATAAAACCCTGAACAGAGAAAAAGGGCTTGCTATATTTCCTGTCCCTGACGGTCGTCGTCTATTTGCTCCGCTGTTCATCCAAATGATCTTGGTGATGCCGTGGCAACCAGACCGATGTCACAAATCCATCAGGCAGACGCTGGTGGACGTCTCCATGTGGATGCAGCCTCTGGACCCCGAGAGCGACCGTCCCCCTCGCAGATCAATCACGAGGCTCCGGCTCCTCTCAGATTCTGTCGTCTGGAGTCGAGCCGCTCCGAGGAGGAAGTCCCAAAGCAGGCCTGTGCTCCAAAGCTGCACATATGCAATCATGCATGCAGGTTATTATTGAGAAACTCAAACGTTTTCATGTTATGATGCGAGTAGACTTTAATATGTTTTATGGGGGTTTCATGAAGTAAAACTCCTAGAGCTGGTGTGCAAAGTTTGGATTTAAATGGCTGCATGAATATCAAGAGTTGTTAACAGATTGCAGAGATAATTGAATAATTTGAATCACTCATCTCAAACTTGGAGCACCACAATGAACACTTGTCCTACCAGATCAAAGCAAATTAGTTTATAAAAGTTACCAACTTAAGCTTTACTCTAAGAGTGACCAGAAGAAAACAATTCTTTAAAGTGAGCCGCGGGATGTCATGTTTAAAGTTTGCCGATTCTCAACGAGCACATTTAGGAAGCTTCTCTGGTCAAATGTGATCAAAATGTGAAAGTTTAGTCCCACTAGCAAAACTGTGTGTGTGGCAGAAAACATTACACCATCTAATGGAGGAATATGGTGGTGGTAGAATCATGCTGTGTGAATGTTTTTCTGCAGCGGAGACAAGAAAATCGCGTAGAGTTGATGAGAAGACAGATGGAGCAAATTGCAGGATAATCCTTCATTTTTAAGACAAAATGTGAAAAAACCTCAAGGGTTATGAAGACTTCTGTGATGCACAATCGTCTGACCGGGCGTGAGACGGAAAAAAAGGGTGAAAGCGTCAAACCTCGACAGAGATGTTGTTGTCGGGGTATCTTCTGTAGAAGATGGCTCGGAGGTTGAATTCGGGGTTTCCCTCTTCAGCCTTGAACACTCGCGTCCTGACGGTGTCGCCCTCGCATCGCACCACGGCGTAAACATCTGGAGCTGTGGCCACAAGGCAGGAAACCCGACATGATGCAAAGGAACAAAAACAGAAGAAACTGAAAACAGAGCAAATGGAAGCTGTCGACGAGGACAGCTTCCATTTGTGGCCAAAAAAAAAAAAAATGTCTCCTTCTTCTTCTGCTAAGCCACCTGTTTGTTTGGGAGGTTTGAGTCCAGATGCCCTGCGCAGGTGGATTGTGGTCACCACAGCTGGCTGAGGCAGAAAACACTGGAACAAAGACGAAGATGGCAGTTCTTCCTTTAGTTCCCTTCAAAGAGAAGAAAAAAGACAAAACAGAACCGGGATCACGAGCTGTTTGCTGCTACATAGCACAAAATAATTAGTCACAAATGGATTCCTGTTTCTAAGAGTAAAAGCTAATTTTTTTAACTGGAGCTTAATTAATAGTTAGGAACAATCAATCGATCTACCCTGATGAACAGACATAAACTAAAAATCGGAATCAACTGAAGAGTATCTGGGAAACATTGCTGGTTTCAACCAAGCGGAGACTGGAAATGCTGCATCATCTGTTCGCTCATAAACATTTATGGTTCTGTTTTGTTCCCTAGGTTTCGAGTTCTGTATGTTCTGGGTTCGATTTGCTTTTTGTTTTTTAGTATATTTTCGTGTTTACCTATTTTCTATTAAGTTGTTATTTTCTCTCCCTCCTATTTTATGTTGTTTTTCCAGTTTGGTCACAGTTCGTTCCCATTCGTCACATGGTTTCTGAGTAAAATATTTCCTCATAACTTTATGGCAGCTTTTGAAACTGTGCAGTCTGTAACTTCAAAAAAAAAACATGAATAAAATGCATAATGAAGTCTCGTTCAACAAAATATCCCCTCAAAAAAATATTAATCATCTGAATGGAAATTATGGAGCTCATTTAAATGTATTATGAGATAAATTTATTAATTGATTAACTGCTTATTGTCTATTAGGAGACCTGAGGGTGCTTCAAGAGTGACCCTCAATACTTTGTCTTAAATGTCATTTTTGTGTGTGGGTGTGGGTGTGTGTCAAGTACCGTTTACTTCTTCTCTTTTGGTTAGGTTAAGAATTAGAAGCTTGCTCTGAATTAGGATGCGGTTTTATTACACCTTATCTGACTAACTAGTCCTGCCTCACCAAACATCAGATTAATCTGAGTTTCTGTGAGAGCTTTGATGACTTCATCTGACTTTTTTGCGCTTTGGCACACCTGAGTTGGACGTCAGCGTGCGAGAAAAGCCTCAGCAGGAAGCGTCCGGTGTCGCCCGGCAGGAAGGTGGTGGGCAGCACCACGTATCGACCCGGAGCCAAAGTTCCCCTCAGAGTCACACTGCGGGAGTCCATGTAGATGGAGCTGGCCGCCTGCTCCACCACCAGCTGCACTCGGCTGCAGCGGTTCGCCTCCACCTCAACGGGATGAGACGGTGGGAAAAGGCAATGAAATTTCTAGAAGCGAGGAAGGTTCGTGTTTTGTAGAGCTTCTGCCCACCTTCAGCACCTCGAAGCCTATTGGCAGGTTTTCCCCTCCTCCGTTTTTCTTCAAGACCCTCCTATCTTCCTGCTGCAGACAGATCAGCACCTCCTCCTCTTTGCTTTGCACCTCAAACATGAACTTAAAAAAAGAAGGTAATGGGGTAAATTTCAGCATTTTTTTGTGTTTGTTTAGGTGTGTTTCATGATGTCAGTACCTGTGGATTGTGCAGAAAGCTGTCCCTGTGGTTGATGCACCCCCCACAGCGACTCCTTCTGTCCATCTCCTCAATGACCGCTCCGCTTTTCGTTCCTTCCTGACTGCTCTCCCTGACCTTCTTCCCTTCAGGTCGAATGTTGCACAGGGCCTGAGGGGAGCTGCTGTACTTCCCTGTATAATGAGGCGCTGTGCCGGGGGCATCTGGAGATGGAGCCCACTCCCCGTAGCTCTGCGTCTCTCTCCAGTGTGAGCTCGGCCACAGCAGCGTCCTCTGCACCAGCCGGCACACCACCACGTCTGTGAAGTAGCAGCAGAAGTCCTGGAAGTCCATCCTGTTTGGAGGAAAAAGAAATATATATAAATATATATGCATGAAATCGCTTGGAAGGTTGGAAAAATTATGCAACATATGTTTGTGAAGAAATATTTTGAGATTTTGAGTGAAATGCTGCGTACCAGAACTCTCCAACATCACGAACAACAATCCCCATCTTCTCCCGCTCTGCTCGGCTCAGCTGCTGCCACTGCTCCGACCTACAGGGGGCGCGCAACAACAACAAAAGCATCGTAATCAGCTGCATAATGGATTCACATTTTATCAAACTGACACCTTGAACTTCAATACATTTTATTCCAGTGGGATTATTGTGATAGACTAGCACAGAAGTCAACAGATTTTAATAGATTTTCAAACTCTGTAGGTTGGACGGAAAAACAGCAGATTTTAAAAATCATTTAACTCAGTAATGTGGCAACTGGTTGAATTGTATCAGAGACATGAACTAAATAAGCGAAAACAAAATGTGCAGTGGTCTTATAGCTACAGCTGAGAGAGAAACAGCGGTCAAAACATCTTCACTGACCCGACCGAGGGAGAGAAAATCTTCAGACTTTAAAAACATTTATTCTTAAATCTTTCTCGTATGTGACTTTTAGAAAATCTTTATGTAAAATTTTATTGTGAATTTTCCTCTCATTTGTCTTTTTGTTATGTTCTGTGTTTAAATCTATTTTAAGCATTTTGTTCAGTGTATTTGGTAGTTTTTCTTTTGTCTTTTGCACATTTTAAAGAAGCTTGTGGTACATGTGGTTTTTTAATGACGAGACTGGTGGAGTTTATATCGAAGATGCCAGTCTCCAGATGTGTAATACTGGTAGAGACACAAAGGATTTGCAGCTGTAATCGCAGTGAAAGGTGTTTCTAGAAAGTATTGAGGGCCGACGACAAATGCACACCACACTTTTTAGATCTTTATTTGACTCATGAGATGATGCATAATCATCTATCATATAAAAATCAGCTTAAAGGATTTAAGTACATTTGAGTGTGGAAAAAGTACAAAAGGTGTGATCACTTCTGAGAGGTGCTGTAGATGAGCTCTACTGTGAAGCAGATGACAGAGTGTAAGAAATAAACAAGTAGTGTTTTAACTTCTGGAAAGCGTTATTGGTCCGTTGTGGCCATTTTTCTCAGTTTTCTCAGAGCTTCGTAATGTAAACAGCAGATGTTCCCCTGTAAAACATTTGCCTAACTGTTGTAAAATGTCTGAAATTGTCCAGAAAAGTTGCAGTGGCATTGTAAAACGTTGTAAACTACATCGTCAGCTGAGGCTTTATTCCTAAAGCGCCTACAAAACGCGCTCAGCAGTCAGAAGAAAGGTTTCAAAGCGCCCTCACCCCTGACTCCAGGCTCCTTTCCAGTCCGTGGTCCCCCACGGGTTCCTCATGCGCACCATAAAGAGTCGGGACGTCCCGCCTGTCCTCGGCGGATTCTCCGCCAGCCTCACCTTCCTCACCGCTGTGATGCCATAGGCGTGTCCTCGGACGAGCCCGCAGTCCAACACCGACTCCACCGTCTCCCCCTCAGCTGGCTGAGAAACGGGAAACGTTTAGTAATTTACCAGTAACGTCTGAAACGTCGAAGCCCCTGAGGGTCACAGAAAAAACAAAGTCCTACCCGGATGGAGCACGTGATGAGGGATTTGTGCTCATGGACCTTAGCTAATGTCTGGAAGAGTGCCTTCCGCCGCTCGCTGCTCAGGCTGAGGGCCTCACAGTCCAGGCTGAGAGGCTCCGAAACCCCTCCAGTGAAGTCGATGAGGGCCTCCGCTGTGTTTCCTCCCTCTAAAGCCTCATAGCAGCCATTTAGTCTGAAACCGAAACACAAACTGGTTCAGGGAGTCGTGTGCGACACTCAGTTCATCCCTTTCTAAATGTCAGTCAGTTCATTTAAAGGAGATTTGTGGCGTTGCCTCTGGGCTTTCAGTGTTGTGGGGAGTTTTCCTAGTCCACACAGGCTCAAAATTAGACAGAAGTTTACACACATTTATTCTCTCATCTTCTCCCACTTCATTGCAGAACGGCTTCTTGTCATGGACCTGGCTTTTTACTTCCTTCTTTATATTTTTTAAGATAAATTATTTATTTATTTTTACGTTATTTTTAGCTTTTATCTTCCTAATTTTTCAATGACATTCAAGCATTTCAGATGGACGGTCCAATAGCTTGTTTGAGCGCTTTATAAATTATGTAAAAATCAAACTAAAATGTAATATTTAAACAATTTTAAGGCAGTTAAATAAGGGCTCAAAAAATTGTAGTTGTAAGTTTCTTTCTCCAGTTATCATAAAGTTTACCTCCAATAGAAACAGGGCTGGTGCGTGTGGTCCAGGTTAAAATGCATTGATTCATGTTCACTGTTCAAGTTATATCATGAACTACTTCTAGTTTATAGAACATAATTTGTCTGAAATACAGATTCAGCAAATGCTCATTTGCTAAAACAGTTGGTATAAATCACATATTTAATTTTTTTTATCAATAGTTTCAGGAAAGAAAACAAACTTTGACTGGAAAGTGTCCATTTTGCCTTTTTACCCTTTAATTACCATCAAGTCAGCACAAACGGGACTTAGCGAGGGAGCTTTGTTCTCTTTTTGGGAAACTCTGGATCTCTAGAAATGAGTGTTTTGAACCTTTGCTGGAGACCTTATATGATTGCCGAGGATATAGACAGGGTTATTTTAGAGAATATAAATAGCTGCCAAGCTTTGAAATAGTTCAATATTGTCCATTGAACACGGCTTTCTGCTTCTCCTTACTTGGCGTAGGCCTTCTCCAGCAAGGCGCTCCAAAACTCTCTTGGAGTTGCTGAGCGGCAGAAGAGCAGGACTCCATCTTGACTGACCGGCAAACGGTCGTCCACCACGATATCAACCCAATGTCCGAAGCGCCAGAATCTGAAATGGAAGATCCCTGCGTACAAGTCTGAACGTTTTGGGTTCCACTCCTGATCCATGTGGTTGGGAATGACCTGAAGTGAAGAGAAGGGGTGAGTAAGATTAGGGGGAAGTGTAAAGGCGAGGCACAGAGCTGATAGGACAATGAGTCTGAAGGGAGAACCTTCTTCCACAGTGAAGGCTCGGATGCCAAGCAGGAAATGGCTGCCACCATCCAGCAGTTACCCAGACTGCCTTGGTGCAAGTCGCGAGTGCTGATACCATCCACAAACAAACGAGGGTCCCTGCATATTTCCTGGATAGATGAGAGATGTAACAAAAGACCAAATTAGGATAAAAAGTAAATAAAATCACATCAGTCCACACTGATTAACTTCCATTCAATGAAGAGGACAGAAAACATGATGTTTTTTTTTATATAAAACAATCCTGATGTTTTCCAGACAAATGATGAATATGGGGGAACTTCTCTATTCACATGTGGTTGTATTTAATGGAAACACAGACCACCTCCATCTACTCCAGTGATTCTTCATGTCTTCCTCTGAGAATGTACATTATCATGATTTACTCCAGCAGAAACTTTCTTTTGGATTCCAAACTGAGTCCGAACGTCCTTCTTGTTGATATAGTGTCCAACAACCATGCTAACTTAATAAACGTCATAAAAGTATGAGGACAGTAATGGTTGATGACGTTAGATTTGGGTGGACCTCTTTACGTGCGTAAAGGGAGGATAAATTGGCCTGGAGGGCCCTGTGAGAGTAATTTTTTTATGACTACAGCTTCGAAGTCCAAAGAACTGAAGATGAAATTTGGTTGAAGAGTAAAACATCTTGAAGAAACAAGAGAAGAACGACATTTGCCTTCTTTAAGACCCTCATTTTCCGTAGGATGGAGAATCTGTACCGGCCTGCTCGTCCTTGGAGGATTGCTGAGGGTGGGGTGGAGAGAGGAGTGGTACACCCTAGACAAACAACCACAAGCGCACACTCATACCTGAGTGCAATGTAGAGAGAGCAATTGACAAAACAGTCATGGCTTTGGACATGTGCGGGGAGCAAAAATAAGTAGAGAGAACCTATGTATCCGCAGGAGGAACATCCAAACTCAAGGTCAAAAGCGCCCAGGCCAGGATTCAAACTCAGGATCTTATTGCTACAAGTTCTAACAACTGCTCCACCGTGCAGCCCGACTTGCAAAACCATAAAATACGATTCCAGACTTTTTCAAAACAGCATAACACAAACCAGAGAGGACCAGAAGGTAACATAACATTTACAGCACAAGCTACACCCTAACTACTGTAATAAAACATTCATTCCTCACCATAAAAGCATAACCGTTTCCCCAATAAACCTGCAAATTATAAAACCTCAAAGTTGGCTGTTTTTATTCACATCTACATTGTTGGTGTAGCTGCAGTTTTCTGCTACAGTGGCTGGAAGCCCCAGCCATCACAACACTGCTCTAAAAACAACCAACCAGTCTATTTACACACAGCTGCTTTTTCTGACCTCAACTATTGACACCAATATGGCTGTCCATCTGCATCTCCTCCTCCTGGGGATAGAGTTTCACTGCCTGACAACCTCTCTAATTATAGAAAGCCCTTTAATTAATCCACTTGTTGAAATGCGGCACACTGAAGTTGCCTTCTCAATTTAGATCAGGGACCAGAGGTGATGGATTCATAAATTAGGCTTTCTAGGCATTTGCTGGGATTGTTTTCAGTTTTATTTGGACACTTTTACTCCACCGCAAACTCACCCGCGGCCTCTTCCAGGTCAGTCCGGGTGGGGGCGTCCTCTTGTAGAAGAGGGATTGGTTTGTGGCAGGGAACAGAGGGTCTTTGAAGAGCGCCCCTCGACGTAGGCAGGAGCGCCTCAGCTTGCCGAAGCTCTGGTCCTTAAAGTCGTTCACCGCGTCCAGCATTCTCACATCAAACGACTAAAACGAGATGGAAAGACAATGCTAAACAGGACTCAAACAGAGAGAAAAAGAAATACTTGACTCATCACATGTAATGATATGAGATCTTAAAGACATTTGTCATTCAAAAAGATAATTATTTAGATTGTAGTCTGCTCCTGTTTTCACGGCCTGTGGTATCACATGTGGTCTATTAGAAATCATGAAAAGCAGTTTTGTTTTAATCAACCTCATAAATGTTTCCCATTTTGTCTAAAACTTAGAAGCTGGTCAAAGCTGGTCCATCAAAATACAAAGCCTCATCGTTTTATAAGGCAGTTCCACTCAGCGGTTTACCTTTGGAAACACCAGCTCTCCGTCCGCGTTATTCTACCTAGTCTGTGTGATGAACCAACACCACCAGCAGATATAATTACCCCAAAGCATGATGCTTCCACCACCATGCTTGACAGTCACGCAATGCAGAGTTCTTGGGTTTGAAAGTCTCAGCTTATTTCCACCAAAACTTTCCTGAGAATTTTTGGTGGAAAAATTCCTCCTGTACCCAATAACATAAAGACTACTGAGTTTATTTCAACGCAGACTGCTTTTATTTTAACTTTATATCAGTATTGATATTGTGGGCCAGATGTTTTTGAATAATTAAGGATTCTACCGCTTCATCTTGTTTCCCTAATACTTTCCACCGAGTACTTAAGGAAGATAAAGACTATGATAGAAATTTTGTAAACTATGTTTTTCATTGCTTCTATCATGTTTTGCTTTTTGCTTTTTCCTATTTTATGTCCAGGACGTTTCACGACTCAAGACAAGAAATGAAGTTATGGTCCATAAAATAAAACAAAAAAAAGGAGTGCACAGTTTCACATCCTTAAAATGTGTCTGTGTTTATGTAACAGCTTAAGGGCGATACTTGAGTGTTTGTGTTTTTGTGTAACTGTATCTCCCTCCACACAGACAATAGACAGATGGTCACCATGCCGGGTGACATAATATACAGTTACAGCTGGGAATAACCTCACACCAGTAAAATCTACTGGTAATGCAGCTTTTGACACTTTAGCCTCACACATCTGCATGTAAACTTCCATGCTCCAGCACGAACAAGGGTGTTTTCTAAGAGTTTGAACGTCACTTACTGCTTCTTCCAGCGTGCTGTCAGGTGGTCGTTCCTATGCTTCCTTCTTGTTCTAGTTTGTGATGTGTCTTCCACTCAGTCCTCATCTCAACATGGTTTGTAACTCCAGGTCCCCTTCTGCCGTCAGGTTTTCCTTCCTCTTCCTCACACTCTCCTGGAGGATCGGTTGCTGTTGATCATGCTGCAAATGTCACCTGAGAAACCAATAGGCTGACACCTTCTCCTTTAACTGCTTCACTGCCAAATGTCACATTGATTAGACCCAATATATACAATGTTGAAGCAAACGGCTCTGAAGGAGCTAAATTAGGCCAGGGAGCTGGTTCTAATTTTAGGATGGGTGTATTTTGAGAAACACTTCAAGGGGAAAAATGGGAATGCTGACAGCTGCTTTAAAAATCGCAATAAATAGACATCAAATTGACATTTGAACACAAACAGATCCGACGGTACAAGGCAATTTTGCTACTTTAATCTGTTCCTGTACTGATGTGTTAATACAGGATGTGAAATAAGAATTGTTTTTCACTGTTTAAATATTTCTAAAGAAGTGATTGACATAAATTTTTCCCAACCATTATGTTTACATCCAAACTAATGCACACAACAAAAGAAAAGAAAATACAATTAGTTGTGGGAAAGCCTTTTTGATGATTAACTCCTCCTGTATTGAGAAGCTAGTTATTCAATTTCTCAGATGGGATTTTGACCCATTCTTCCACACAAATGAAACCACAAATCTTGAAGGTGCTGAGGGTTCTTTTTATGGACCCCCTTCTCCAAAGATGGTGCGTTCAATGTCTAAAGAGTTCAGGCTTGGGCTCATTTGACCAGAATATGTTCTCCCAGTATTTCACTGGATTGCCCAGAGCTTTTGTAGCAAATGTTAATGAAGTTTTAAGATGCCTTTTCTTCAACAGTAGTCTTGCGCAGTGAGTGTGAACAGAGATAATAAAAAAATAGGACTTTTGGCATGTATTTCATAAATAATAAAACCATCAAGATGCAAGTAAAAATCTGTTATTTTGCATTTTATTAAATTTTCTTGTATCTCATTTTACTAGACCTATTTGTCCTCGATATGTGCATTTTTTTACACTTTATTTGAACAAATCGATGTTTCCGCTTTCCTTCTTCTTAGCCCGCCATCGAGCCACCAGCAATCGACTGGTTGTGTCTGCTTGGATGCAGTGCGCATGCGCATGCAGAAAACTGATGCCGATGTGGCTGAGGTGACGCAAGAACTGTAATTTTCTCCATTTTATGCACATATTCAGAATGAAAGCGTTTATTCTGGTTGTCGTTTGTGTCTGCGGCTTTGCTGCTGGGAGGGAAGACGAGAGACTGCCCAATAAATGCGAAGGTTTGACGACAAAAAGACTCGGGAGTCGTGTTTGTTGCAACTTTTCTGTTCTTTTCGTGAGTCAGTAATTAACCCGTTTAATCCCAATTTTTTCCCCTGCAAAATAAGTGCATGCATGTCAAGCCTTGGACCTCCCTAACACATGATATTTATGAATTATTCAATTTTATGATGGTTATGTTAGTGAAAATGTAGGTTTTATAAACTGCATAGTCTAAATTACACAAATATGGCCTATTTATACATATAACAAAATAAGAAAAATTATGACATGCCATAACCCATTATAACAAAGACAGCAAGGCATATAGAATAAACAGCAAAGCTATGGACACAGCATAGTGCTGTTCATGTATTATGCTAGCAGCAACAATTATTGCAATGCTTACATTCACTCTTATGATCAAAATATGGGTGAAGGGACACATTTTTCTTTATATGTCAGTAGAAGACACTTGAAAGAACATATGTTGAAAATATTTTATTTATATTTGTTTATTTAAATATTTTACTTCCTCTTGTACAGGTTTGTGACAGACATTTACCTCCAATGTTACAGGCAGGAAATAAAGAGGTCTGGTCATGTGACCTTTCACATTAAATACATGAAATTGATATTGCTTAGAGTAGACACCATATTATTTTATTTTAAAACTTCAGTTAGCTGCCAAAAGTCAAGACAATTGCTTAAGAGCTTCCAGAAGTCAGAAAAAGTGTCTGGCAACAAATGTTGCCGGTGGGATCAAACGGGTTAATATTGGACTGTTTATTTGTTTGTGTTAGTTTGTAAGTTTCTAACAATGGAGCTGCAGGAGGCACTGGAGAAAACTGGTTGCTCTAAAGAGGTTCTGGAGGTTGGAGAGGTGCTGGACACAGGCAAGAGGAGGAGGAAGATTAAATACAACACCTCGTAAGCCATATTTTTCATAATATCCTTGTGTTTTAACTCAATGCCAGGATAGAAAGAGATCATATATATTATATCTATCTATCTATCTCTCTCTCTCTCTCTATATATATATATATATGTTTTTCACTTGCCCTACTTTAACAATAATCCCTTTCTTCCAGTAATGTTTTTAAAGTTGTGAGCTGATTATTATATTTGACATGGTTGTAAAAAATTTCAGGTGCAAGTACATAATGACATCTAGGTTTTTTTTTCTACGAGCTATTTGGCTTTGTGGCTTCTTGTGTGTTTTCTGCTTGAGATTATACTAGTTTTTTCTTTGTAGAGAGTTTGTGTTTGAAGTTTTACAAAGAGTTTTATGCCTGTGTTTGTTAGAAGTCAGTATTTAGTCTTTCCTGCTTTATTTCAGAGAAACTCGTCTGACTGAGGCGGTGGACAACATATGCGAGCGCATCCTGCAGTACAACGTTCACACCGAGAGGCCTGGTAGCCTCAGATACGCCAAGGTAGCAAACGCCTCGTTGTACTGAATGCGTTTCTTCAAAGCTTCATGAAAGTTTGGATTATTTTCTACCTTTTCCAACACTAAATTGAGCAATGCGTCTCTGCTTAAGCATGTGGTTTGTCGTCTCGTGTTTAACATTGACTGCAGGGCTCCAGTCAGACCATGACGACGCTGAAGAATCTGGTCAACAAAGGAGTGAAAGTAGACCTGGGCATGCCATATGAGCTCTGGGACGAGCCGTCTGCGGAGGTGACAAATATGAAAAAACAGGTAAGACAGAGAACTTCCTGACTGCGACAAAAGGTAAACAGTGGGTTTTCTTTAGACAAAGTGTGTTTTGTGCGATCAGTGCGAGACGATGCTGGAGCAGTATGAGGACGTGGTGGAGGAATGGTACTTCCACCATCAGGACTGGAGGCTGGAGAACTTCCTCTGTGAGAACCACGTCCTGAAGACGTCAGAGCGAGGTGGGACGGAAACCGAGAGACGCTTCAGACCTACTTGTTTAAAATTCTGATGCTCACATGGTGATAGGAAGCCAGTAAGAAACTGATTTAAATGGGAAATAATACTTATTTGAATCAAAAGTCTTAAGTTGTCTAAACCACGCATTTAAAATTTCACAGATTTTATCATTATGCTCCTCCTAAATCGTGCGCTTTCTTTTATCCAGAATGTCTTGAAGAGGTGTGGAAAGGCGACGCGGGTCTTAAAGGAGGAGCTGAGGAAGAGGAGAAAGCAGATAAAGAGGGAACGACACACGATGCCGGAGAACTTTGAGGGAAAACCTTTGGATGAAAGTGAAGACAACACTACACCTCAGCTGCATCTCAGAGGACAAAAGCAGAAATTATGCATAGAAGAAGTCTGTTATTCTGTTTGCAGATGGATCATCTGCATGTTGCTACATGACACTTTATATATAATTTGCATCATAACAGTATTTCTACTTCATATCACCCCATGTACAGTTTTATATATTTGAAATAAACCTTTTGAAAAACATAAACCGCTTATGTAATGTCTTTAAACTCAGCTGTGTGGCTCCTGCAGACAGATGGCATCAGAGAGCCAAACAATGCCTCGTCTTGCTGCTTGTTTCATCTTCTCTGCCTGTTTTCTGAGAGCTCGGAGCTACACGCATCAAACTGAACCAGTTTCTCTACTTCACTTTCTACTTGACCCTGCTGCTTTGGGGGTCAGCTCTCAGGCTTTTGAGGTGAGCTGTCAGGAGGACAGCATGGAGATCGTGATGAGACCTCACCTGTTGGACCCCAGACTGAGACTCGGACCATCTGGTTCTGGACGGGATCGCTGCGCCGCCAGCCGCTCCGCAGATGGAGAGTTCATCACCAGGCCTCCTCTGGCTGAGTGTGGGAGGCTTTTACACCCCCCCCCAGCTGCATCGGGTTGGAGCTGCTCCGTGCTGCCCCCTGCTGGTTCTCATCCTGTTATCGGTTGGCGTTTTTATTGCAGTTCACAGACGATGCGGTGCAGAACAGCAACACGCTGCTGTTCTCCTAACGTGGATCCTCACCTGGTGAGACGTTCAAGACGGAGGGAGCTGCTGTTCCTGTGCTGTGTTGGTTTAAAAGGTGAAACATGAAGGGACGTTTAGTTTGGCCTCACTAAACATTATTTATACAGCAAAGTTTTATTCGACCAGCTGCTTTTTTTTTTTCTTACATGTGAAATATTTCTCCAAAACACACAAAAAAATACATTAAAGACTGATAATATACCTAAATGCACAACTCGGTAAAACATTGAGGAAGTACTACTTAATATCTTTTTCAGAATTTACCAAAATCTTTATTGGAAAAATTCTGTTTCCCATATATTACTTTCCAGTACGTAAAAACGTTTTGGAAAGATGCTTTTTGTGATACATAGAACTTTCTCCGGGTTTAGAAGTTGAAGTTAAAGCTTACTTTCCCACGCATACCTGTCAGGGGTGGATTGGCCAGTGGGAGTACTGGGACATTTTCTGGCCTGCTCAGCGATTGCTGAGGTTCTGGGAACAAAGATTTGATTCAGGCCACTTAATAAAAAAAAAAATCCTTTTGTGAGGATGTCTGACACTGGAGTGCAGAAAGAAGTTCACACCAGGTTCTGCACAAGTGTTATGGCAAAAAGCACATGGATGCCAACATTTGGGTTTTTTGCTTAAAAAAAAAAGTAAAAAATTGGACAGATTTGACACATTTATCTAGACATTCGACTCAAACATGTTTAGATGAAGTTGGTGTCTGATGGAGTTCTCCCAACTTTTCCTAACAGCAACTCAAACACCCAAGCATTGTGTAAAATCCCAAGCATTGTGTTGGTATGGGTGCAGTCTCAGTGAGAATAGCATTTACAGCCGTGCACAACTTCATTTAAAATTTAATTCAGTCCTGGTGACTTGAGTTAATTCTCTGGTGGCGGCCTGGGATGGTATCAAATTCCTGGCCTGGGTTACTGTTACTGCTGGCTGTGTGTGCTGGCACCTGTTACTTTTCTGAATGTACGAGTGTGTTTCTTAAAACTTGCCAGGCACTTTGCCCACACTTAGAAGTAGTCTTCCAAACTTTGGCAGTAACAGTCCAGGAATTAACAGGTGCTTCTTTAGAACTTATTTATGTTCTTAAAACAGATTTATTAAAGTTCCTGGAAAGACCCTGGTAGGTTCTGGAAAATATGCCGTGTTCCAAGAAAGTAACCTTGATGTTCCAGGAAAGCACAGAATGTGTTTAGTGCTTCTACCTAACTAAAAAAAAATACATTTAAATTTCCTGAAATTCTGAATTTCTTTCTTTTTTTTTTCTAACAATCAGTTTTTCTTATGCTACAAATGTACAAAGCTACTTTTTAAGGTAAAAAAAATAATAATAATAATTGTAAGAGTACCACTAAGTACTTCTTTACTTCTCTTTGCTTTGTTTCTGCATAACCCAAGTTCTACCAAGCTTCATCTGTCAGACGGACATCTTCACATTCAAATCTAGAGGATGCTGCATACCAATGAGCAGATTCTTGACTCTGACTATAAGGTATTTAGGGCCACTGGCTGCAAAACTACAAATCATCAGCCGCCCACCACTCTGCTTCACAGATGGTATGTTTGTGCTGATATGCTCTGTTTGGATTACTGACATGAGTGAATTATGACCGAACGTGTCTACTTTGGTCTCAGTTGTCCTAAATGACATTATCCAGATGTAACCTGCAAGTGTTATTCTTTATGCAGAGAACAGACTTTCTCAAGAGGAAACCCATCTGAACAACATAAACTAGTTCAGTCTTTCTCTTATCATAACTTTTAATATTTAACACTGTAACTGACACCTGTTGAGTCTGAGATGTTTCTTTTTGTTGTTTCTCTGAGATTTATGTGATTTGGGAGTCAGGCAACTTTACACCGTGCTGGAAGTATCATGCTGTGGGCTTCTCTTTGGTTTGTAGAGAATTATCCTTCCTCCACACTGAGTTATTGTGTGGAGGTCAAAAAAAGAGTCAGAGAGTTGAATTTATGAATTCCATTTATTAATACCAAAATATAGCTTGTCCATTTCTCATGCCACGTTTAGGGGCTAGCAGGACAAAATGGCAACCAAGAAGAGTTGGTTGCCATTTTGTCCAATTCTTCTAAGCCTCTATTTAAGCTACAGCCCAAAGAGGGCGTTCTCTAGTGTGTCATTTCCTCTACCCATAGCTCGTATTTGCATTTTCTAACATGTCATTTCCTTTAGGTTTAACTTAGCAACTAGCTAAAAGAGATAGAAGGAAAACGCAGAATTATTTATTCTCAACAGGTTCTACAAAGCAGTGCGTCGGCGAGTTGAATGACACTTTTCATATTTTTATTTGTATTTTCTTTGTTTCTATCCCTTTCTTACAACAGTGCACTACATTTTGTTGCTCTATCAAGTAAAATCCCAACAAATACATTGAAGATTGGTTTTGCAATTTTAAAAAAGTGCCTCATTTTAAATGGGTATATTGGTAGAGGTCCTTAGAAAACCTGGAGAAAAATTCTAGAAGATCGCCATCACATTCAAAAGATATGAAAGTAAAATATGAATCAATGAGAGGTTTCCCAACAGTATAAAGTACGGAGTCATGTTTAATCTGGACTGCAAATATCAGTTGAATCTAAAATAATTAGAAGTTTTTTTTCTCTTTTTTGTTTTTTCACCATCAAGATGACTGGAGCAGTGAGAGAAACTCACCTTGTAACTTCACGAGAAACTTCACAAGTGAGATGGTGAACATCCTGGCCTCAATAGATCACCATCATCATCATCATCATCACCCTCCCCTCCGCCTGTACGCAGGTGGCTGCGTAGCCACCCTGACTCCTGATGTGGACTCTCACCCCAGATGCCCCTTCGTAGACCACCAGGGGTGAGTCCTGCAATCTTTAATGTCTGCTGCGGTTCCTCCACGGCCGATCCATCCACTTCCTGCTTCTCATTATGTCCGAGCTGCAGGGGTTAAATCTGATAAGGACATGCCTGTTGTTAGCAGATGTTTCACAGACTCCCAGCTGAGCGGCTCCGGCTCTCGCTTCCTGCCCCGGGTCCGGGACGACCTCCTTCACATTCAGCTGGAGCCTTTCCTCTTCCATCAGGACCGGAGACGCTCTGTCAGTGCCAAATTTAAATGCTTTATCATTTCAGTTCCTGCACAGATAAAAAAAAAAAGAAAAAAGAAATGTACATCCTACTATCCTCCCTGTAGATTTACATCACTTGCTACCTGGAAGCTGTTCCCTTCTCTAAGAAGGACCCAGAGAAAAAAGCCTGCTCTTTTATAACCGGGAGGTCAGTTAGTGTTTGAGAAGACAGTCATTCTTAAAACATCCATGTGATGCAAAACACATTTGGTTTTGCTTTCAGGTGGAAGTCAGCAGATGGGGACGATCATGCGTGCGAGAGCTGTGACAGACCCGGAGAGGCGGCTGAAGGCAGCACTGCTTATTTCATCCACGAGAGGATGCAGAGGAGCAACAGAGAGCGCGGACTAAATGGTGTAAAGTGTGCTGGGTTTCCTCCTGAGCCGCAGTGTGCAGGTCATGTGAACAGCAGACGATAACCGAGATGTCGTTTTATTGCAGAGCTGCTCAGAGAAACAACTCTGGGTCCAATCACGTTTCTTCCAGAGCGAGATGACGACGGCAGGACTTGATTCGGTGAAGAACAATTGAATCATGAAATAGTCCTGCCATCTGAAAGGTGTCTGGCTGGCAATTTAGCTACAATTTAATAAAAGCAAACGATGTCAGTGTGTGAAGCAGGATTTATGACCGCTCGAGGATTATTTACATGCATCTAAGCTGTGCAGCTGTGCAATTCACCTTGTTTAGATAATTGTTCACTCAAATATTTCTGAGTGAAAGGAAGCATGAAGCATTTAAAGATAAAGAAAACAGATAAGCCCTGTTTGCAAAATGAGACCTAAATGCAGAAAATCATACATTGTGAAAATATATTACAGGCTTTTGCAGCTGCTGAAACATATTTGTATTGAATTGGATCCAATCTGATCACAATCTTTAATATGTCTGCGAGGTCACTGATGTGCTGAACTCTCATTGTGTGTGTGTGTGTGTGGGGGTGTGCTACAGAATAATAGTTCATTATGACAACTGAGAGGGTGAGAACAAAAAAGGCACTACTTTAAAGATGCATAAGCTCACATTTTAATGCACAACTAAAATTATGATTCAGTTTCCATGAGTTTAAGCTTCTCAGCTGCTGGAGATGTGCATCTGGTGTGGGCATTAGAGGTACTTAGTCCTTCCAACTAGCCTAATATGTTATCAATATGCAGAGAGCAAAGGCCTGACACTTGAAATGTAATATTCTACTAAAAATTGCATCTAGGCAATCATTTGGGGTTGCGATTTTGCAAACACTCGTGGTTATGACCATATGTTCAGCTCTAGCAGAGATAGATGAGAAGATGGATGGAAATGAATACAAAGGAATAGTGGAAGAAAACATGCTGGCTGCAAAAGATTTCAGACTGTGTAAGAGGTTCCCATTCCAGTAGGAGATGCAACAGAATGATTCAGATCAATACATCCATATGTTAGAATAGTCCAGTCAAAGTCTAAACTTAAATCTTATTCAGAATGTGTGACAAAAGTTGAAAATTGATTTTGTTTGTGTTAAGAACTGACAAAATACAGTGAACAGAAGCATGGAAGCTACAGGCATGTCCTCCTGCATGGACATGAGAGGAAATGGGACTGGATCATACTAATATTCAACACTGTTGCCATGGATACGCTAAGAACAAAGTTCTGCTCCCCGAGTCCTGACAAGCTATTATCTGACTGAATGATTGAAGCAGTGCCTGAGGGGAGTCGTAACTTTTCTACCTTCCCCTCTCAGCCAGCTGTACTGCAACATTATCTAGGCTGTAGTACTTGTACAAAAAGACAAACCATTCTCTGCTGCTCTCATTTAATTTTTGGTTCGTCTTTTCTTCTACTAAATAATGGATGAACAAGATGCAACAGGAAATAATGGGAGAACCAGGGACGAGTTTGATGTCCATGAGCTGCATTTTCTTTTTATCCAGCAGGACATCCCACACTGATGTGTAACCGTGTCAACATAAGCAGAAGCTGCGGCCCAGCTTTAAATCCAGTGTCTCTGAGCTGACTGTGATGAAAATCCATTTTCTTTGTGAGTCTTCCTCCCCCTGCAGATCAGCAGCCTGATCTTCATCTCCAACTGTCAACACTCACCAAAGACACAAAGTGAAGAAAACTCTGGAGAAACAAAACATTGTGTTTGGACTCATGACAGACAGGAATAATTTTCCGCTCTGCTCTTGGTGCCAACTTGGATTTGTGCAGCCAAAGGCGCTCAGGCACAATCTTTCTGGAGATTTCTCCCTCGTACGGTAAACAAAAAGGTGAAATTATGTCTAGAAAATATACTTATTTTGTCTTTCTTCCTGACAGTATGTGGATCCACCTGCAATGATAAACATAGAGGGATTGATTTGGACATAATGTGAACAATTTGATTTAAAAAGATCTAGCAGATTCCATAGAGGGAATGATCTTGACTGATTGAGTTCACTACACTGAACTTATTTATTTCACTCTCTTTTTACTCTTTACTTGTACTGAAACTACTTTTATTTCTTATTTTATGCCAGATTTGTAAATACATGCAATTAATACTACCTTATAGTTATGGGACAAAATATATGGAGAAGAAAGGGAAACAGAAACATCTTGATTTCTTTAACAAAAAAAAGAAAATCTAATTTTGTTTCCCAAGCTGCATGTTTTACTTACTTTTTCCACTGGCCACACAGATTTGACTTGGTGCTTATAGTAGTAAATACAGTTCCTGTGAGAGGAAGTTTGGGAAAATTAAAACAACTACCCTATTTACTATTTGTAAGATTGAAAATATAGGTGTAAATAGAAAAAGATTTTTTTCAGTGTACATCACTTTGTGAAATTTTTGTAAAACGTTTTAGCAGAACATAAACCTCCCCCTGCATCATGTTGAATTGTTTAAAGCTGGTCGTGCAAAAGAAAAGCATTACCGCATCATGATGCATTTGCATCCTATTTGAAAAAAAGAGAAATGGTTTTTCCTTGAATACCTATGATAGAAAAATATGTTCAGATTTTGAGAGGACCACTATTTTATTTGCAGCTTGAAGTTTTAAAATAAAGGAAATATCAAAGTTTTATAAAAGCAGAAAAGAATGAATACATCTTATTCTATAGATTGTTGATATTTGTGGGAAATTCTGTTAAAAAATGTTTGTAGTTTGTGATGTAAAGATACAAAAAAAAATCACAAAAAATTAGTATTTCTCGCAATGTTTTTGTCACTATCCAAATATTGCGTGAATACGGAGAAAAACGCCTAAAAACATGTTTAACCATTTAGATGTTTTGAGCCCCTGTGGAGGGAAGACGGAGCCACCTGCTGCTCCAGAGCCACATGTTTCACACCACCGCTATATTACATAAAACATCACATAAAATGATTACTATGTGACAAAGATGAAGGGTGATGAATACTCTTAGAAGGATGTATAGATTCTGCTGAAATTTCAAGCTGCTCTTGAGCGCCCCCTGCTGGTTTAGGAGGGGTTAGCAGCGGCTTTAATTGCCTGTTTCTCAAGCCTGTTCAGGACCTCGACTGTAGAAGTTGACTTATCTTATGTTTGGACGAATGAATTCAATTGTTCATCAAACCTCCAACCAACAGAGCCCCGTTCCTGCTCCGCGTTAAGAAATCTCGTTCTGCCACAGAGGTTTATTGCTGTATTTTATGACTACATCGTGCTGGTACTTTGTTTATTATTACTTTTTTGGTCTCTTAGCACCTCAGAGCCTCCGGGTGTGAAGTTTGGCAGTTCGGAGCACCTGTCAGCAGCAACCACCTCAAAGAATCTGATTAAAGCGGTTAAACAATACCTTACATCATTTTTACAGAGGCCTTCTGCTATCAATTAGCGTATGCTTTATTAAAACCTTTATCAAACCGTGCCAATCCACCGCCAGCCACCTCACGTCTCTTGTGTCTCTGTATTTATGTTGCCAAAGCGCGTTATTGACGCAAAAACGTGCTATTTCACCCCTCAATTTAGTTTATTGCTCTTGTTCCTGGTCCAAGCATTTCTTAAGTGCACTGTAAGCACACACACACACACGCACACACACACACACACACACCCCGCACACCTGGGGAAACATTCCCCGAGGGAAGCCATCAATCAGTTTTATGTCCTTCTCTGGGAAAGTTTCCTCCTCTCCAATCAAGGCCCTTCAATCCCCCATGCGTCGATTCCTCTTCTTATACTTCCATCTGTATCAGTTTTGCTTCACATCTGAGAACCATCCAGGCCAGCCAATTAGCTTCAAACATTTTCTTTTTCTAATGTTTTGCCTCTCTGGAGGATAATTGGAGCAAAGCGGAGGGCGAGACGCGCAGCTCGGTCAGTGCTTTGAGTTTCCTGTGTGTCCAGAATTTGCCCGCCAGGTGCTAATAAAGAGGATGTGTTTGGTGTAAAATAAAATTGCATAACAAGCAATGAAACTTTGAGCCCAGCTTTAAGTTTTTTTTTTTCTTGTTTCATTTTTTTAAAAGGGAAAAGCTGCCAGGCGAGGAAAATAAAACCTTTTTTTTTTATTTTTAATGGTGATCAAAAATGTTCAAGGTGTTTTTTTTTTTTCCTCAAACTTCTTCCTGGTTTCACCACATCCCAAAATGATGGGGAAAAGAAAGCTATAAAAACATAAACCCTGAGAGTTCAATACAAAGATACCAGAATAATAGCAGCATTTATGTTTTACTGTACTAATATAACAACCTTAATAGGCGCATTCTAATAGTTACACAATGCAGCCCTTGCAGAAGTGTTCACATCACGTCTTCTCGTGTTACAACCTCAAGCTTCCATGTAGTTTATTGGGATTTTATGTGAAAGACCAACAGAGCTTTGCTTTGAAGTGGAGGGAACTGACAGATGGTTTTCAGCAGTTTCTACCGTACAAATCTGCAAGGTGTGGTGTGCATCTGTATTCGTATTAGGGGCAGCTGAATAAAGGGGGCTAAATATACAAACAAATAAATGCACTACATTGTGTTCCTTCGCATAAACCTCCCAAAAATTACATTGATTTTGTGCTTTGTTACAGAACACCTCATTTACTTTAATGTATTTGTTTCTTTCTAACAGTAGCATTATTGTTGCCTTATGTTTTTTAGTCTATTTGTATGCATGATGCAAATATATGTGTTTGTGTAAATCTGCATTTGTGCGCATGTATACTTTAATGAGCAATTACTATTAAAGGAATCAGAAGAAAATGCAATAAAGCTCAAAGAGGACTTTTGCAAAATTGTAGGATTGTTTGATTTGGAGGGTGAAAAAAATCTGAAGTTGATTCAGATAAATTTAGAAAGAAGAAACAGTCACAGGAGAGGTAGAAGGTCTTTGATAAATTAATGAGGGAAGAAATATTCCCCCTCTTAACAATGAATAGGCAAAAATATGTGGAATGTAAGGCAGATACTTGCAAATGCAAATGTTTAAAGTTTACTAATAAAATCTTGTATAGCTTACATTTATATTGGAATTATGGTGAGTTTTTGTGACTTAAAAAACATCAAGTTTATTCGCAAATGTTGAACATTTCTCCACAGAAAAGTTCTTTATTCACGTTCTTCTGCACGTCCTTGCTGATTCGTTTTGACAATGGCTGCGTCTGCTGCTTTCACGCATTTAAAAATAAAAAAATAAATAAATAAACTATCGTTAATTGATTTATTGCAAAACGCAACTCAGAAAACAGCTTTGCAGTAAAGGTGAATTTCTGGGGGAGATGCGTGCAGCATGTGTGGTGTTGCTCCACAACGTCCTGAGCAAAATTCAAACCCCTTCCGCACGTATTCAGATCCGAGTTCAGATTTATGGACGTTTGGTTCGGTCCTGCGTGTGCGCCAGTTTGAGGCGCGGCGTCTCGAGGTGGAGACTCTTGGCTCAGTTGGTGTAAGGAGAGACACCTCCCAGCTTATCCCGTTAATTTCCAACTGCCCTCCTCCTCCTCCTCCTCCTCGTCCTCCCTCTTCCTCCCCCTCCACACACACGCTGCATGTTGCCCCCCCTCTCCTCTCTCGGTGCGCTCCTCTTCTGTAAAGTGCGCACACTTTGCTGCGCCGCTCTCGGTGATCAGGAGGCGCCGCGGGAGCAGAGGGAGAAGGAAGAATTTAAATAAAAATAAAAAGAAAAAAAACAAGCTGGGACGCACATGGTGAGCTTCTCTGTCCGTTCTTCTCGGACCCTTTATTCACTTGAAACTGTGATGGATTTGAAGTGTTTGTCTCTCTCTGCCGGAGCGGCTCGGCGGAAACGGAGCGCATGTGCGGCGAGTCTTTAGGAAAATGACTGGAAACGAGACGCGGGCTGTTTTTCCGTCCGTTGTGTTAAGTTTGTGTTCGGCTAAATCATCTTGATAAATGATTTAGCTTAGAAAATGCGTAGCTTCATTTTCCACAAATTTGCTTGAATTATTATTACGATTTTTATACGAGCAATAATAGTAATTATTAATATTATTATATCTTTTTTTTTTAAATTTCGCTCATTCTAAAAAAATGTTTAGTTTTTTTTTTTAGAATAATGCAAGATACATAATTAGGCTATACATGCATGCAAGTAATCATCTTAACTAAATTGACCGTTTCCTTTTACTTGTTGTCTTTTAAACGTATTTAAAAAAACGTTTTAGATTTATTACATTTATTTTTTATATATTTATATAATTATTCATTACTGCAAGATGAAAATAAAATAAAATAATTACATTTAATAAGCCTGGCTGAACCCAGACTCTTCGGTTAATTGCCCAAAATTCGTCCAACAAATTCTGGGGGAAAAAAAACAAAAAACAAAGCAAAACAAAACACGTGATTTCAGCTGTTTGATCAACCTGACGCGGCCCCACTGAGCAAATATTATTCTTTCTCTCTGCGATAAAGCTAATTGGCTGCAGCCAATTTCTGCTCAACAAGCGCAATTAGCCGCAGCTTTGCCCGGGGCTTCAGTCTGAGCTCCTGCCAAAGTCATCCTGACTGAATATGATGAACATCAGCTTCTGACGAACCGCGTTCGGTCCCGGGTTCGAGCGCGCGCGCTCTCCCCAAGTGGCTGCAGGCTGTTTTCTCATTAGCATCCGCCCTCGTTTCCACCAGAAACTCAAACTTTACAATGTTTGTACTGCGCTGGAATGTAAATGCGTAAAAACAAAGCAATCCACCCAGTTTTGTTTTCCTTTTCCTTCTTTCTGTCCTTTCCATAAAACACATTTCTGTTCATAAATTAGCAACTGATTGGTTGTTGTTTTTTTTTGTTTTTTTCCCCCCCCCGTTTTTCAAATTCTCAACAGCAGCCTCAGAAACCCTGCAGGCGTCTCTGATTTTTAATTACCAGCCTGCCAATTTCAACGACACAAAAATTACAACCGCCAGCTTTAATTTATTGTTTAATTATTCGCCCACAAATTGTCTTTGGCTCCGCTGCGACGTTGGAAATCAGAATGATTTCATCTCCATCTGTTTCTCAGTCTCATCATGTGGAGCTGGAGGCCCGTGGAGCCTCCCTGCCAACTTGTGTGCGGTTGTAAAGAAGAACAGAGGAGGCGAAGGGGGGAGAGATTTGCAGGGAAAGTTGTCTTTAAATATCAACATGTGTTTTTTTAGTCAACAAAAGAAAAACGTAAAGAAAGCGAAGCTCCAGCGTGGGTCATGGGAGATTGGAGGAGGGCCTCAAGTTGCACCAAGTGGTGGTTTGAGTCTTTTAGACCAATCTGCTCTAAAATTAGGTCACTACACCTAAAACCTGGAATCTGCTCCGTGTAGAAGTCGGAATGCGGTTTGGGAATACGCGGACAAGAGCGCTCGGCCGTCGTCTCCTCGGCCCCCGAGGTCCAGTGTTGGATTTCTGACCCCGGCTGAGAACAATTGCGAAATTAACAAAAGGTGTCAGTGTGGAAACATGGGCCAACAGGTGCAGTTTCAAACGCAACACAAGAGACCGAGAGCCTAAAAGAGCTGATCATATTTATCCGTGAAAGGCTCCCCAGTCTTGGGAGTGGAGCTGCAATGTAAAAAAACAACAAACAAGAAATCCTTTTGGAGATCTTCTGCCTCATTAAGCCGAGCTCATTTAGATCATTTAGTCCGTAGAAATCCAAAACGTGGAAGGAGAGCAGCTTGAGTTGGCTTCGGTGTGAACGGAGAGGGCTGCTGCTGCTGCTCCTGCTGTCCATGACGAGGAATGTTAAAATGTGTTAGACCGGTCAAATCCAGCTCATCTGCTGAGCAGAACATGAGTCACGCACGGCAGGCCCGCTGCTCCCAAGTGTGGACAGGTTTTTATTGGTTTAGCAGGTAAAAAAACACAGAATGCCACACACCAGCTTGGCCCGGAGTATAGAGAACATCTGACACCAGGAGGATGAGAGCAACACTGGAGTTACGGGGCGACGGAAATATTTCATCAACTTTCAAATTAATCTGCCTTTTCTATCTAAGCTTCATTTATTTTGTAAGGATTGTCTCTGATAGTCCAACACATACTTGCAGAAATGATCCTGGACAGATTAGATGACGGCCTTCTAGCAGCAGGTTGACCCTAAACACACAGGCAGAGTGAGCACAAAGTTTTTTATCGAAGCATATTGGACCGGCTCAGTCAAAGTCTAGACCTGCTCCCAAATGAGAATCTGTAGCAAGACTTGGAAACTTGAGTGGAGGTTATTGTTTCCCACTGGAGCTGTGGTAGGATTCCTTAGAATGGCAAAGATTTCAGTCTCTAGATGTCCAAAACCGATAGAGACAAACACCAAAAGACCTGTAGGTATAAATATAATGAGAGGAGTTGATTCAAAACATTCAAAAACAATCAATCAGATCAGTGCATCATTTTCATGACACTTTGGAATTAGTTTGGGGTTATAATGTGAGAAAATGTTAAAAAAAATAAATAAATCCAAGGTTTTTTAATACTTTTGCAAGGTGCTGAATGCAGTGAATTAACAGCGTTCATTTACTTGCATTGCTGCGCCGTCTCTGTGTCTACTTTGATTTAAATTTCTTTTGTTAATCCCACAATAATTGTAAAAAATAATAGTAAATTTGAAAAAGTTTTGACCAAAAAAACAGAGACGAACATATCAAATTATCCTGATATTTGTTCGATCGATACTTGCTTCACACATTTCTGCTTCATGAGCAGCAAAAAGAACATTTAGTAACCAACAAGGACTTCAGATCCGTCGCCCTCCTTCGCTCGCATCTGTCTGGCCGTGCCGTAAACATGCCCCCAGGTTGTCAGCAAGTATTTTTCCGGCCCCTCGCTGGCCAAGCATAGCTGCCTCCACAGATCACCCGCCGGAGATGCGGTTGATCTCATCACAACACTATTTGACTGTTTGAGCTTTCTGCAAGATATATTACTGCCGGCCGGGACACTTCAAAACTCTCCGTTTCACGCGCAGTGTGATGAAAGTGTCCATGTTTGTGTTTCAGAAAGATGTTTTAGTGTTTTATGTTCTATTTTGGACTGATGAGATTTTACCTAAATGACGTTTTAGCAGTGAATGCTGCATGTTTTTTGTTGGGCTCTTTTTTTCTTAAAAGAAAGTCCAACATCAAGTGGATTATGTTAGACGATGTAGTTTTGGGAGAGGAGAAAATCTGGATTAAGCCCTTGTTGTGGTCGTTTAAAATGACAAAGACAAACTGGATTCCTGTCATGTATCTTCACTCTCGCTGAATTGTGCTCATCCAGATTAAATCCTTCAGTCACCATTTCCCTACATTCATTCCCCTCAAAGCCGCCTTGCTCGTTTTTTGTTTTTTTTAATGTGTCCGTGGTACCAACACCGAATGATACCAGAGAGCTAATTAATCAACCAACAACTTATAAGTCCAGCTTCTTATCAGAGCGTTCATGTTCCCCTGGGGCATGTCTCGACACGCCAGGAATGGCTAGCTGAGGCATCCTGGACATCAGGAATGTGGCTCTTTGGAACCGGGGTCACAGTCAGACCTCTCATCGCTGCATGTTTTCTGCACGATCCACAGCACAAAACTTTACTCCTCTCCCAGATTTAGCTGGCCGCCGCCTTCGGGAGGTGAGTGGCGCAGGAGTTTGGAGGGCACAGACCCCTCGGAGCTGTGTGGTCTCCCAGGAAAGCCTCGGATTTCGGTCGTTTGCTAATTGAGCGGGATGACGAGGCCGGAGAGGCTCTCTGCCCCCTCCCCGTTCTCTCCTACAGGTTTGGTTTATGCTGCCCTGCTGACTTTGCTGTCAGTGTCAAATGCTTGTTAAGACGCCATCAATCTCACAGCAGTTAAGAATATTCCCAGAACAGAACGAAGGGGGCAGGTGACAGGAGAGAGACAGGGAAGCAAATGGCAAAGAGGCTGGAAAGAAAAAACACAAAGCAGGAGGATATATTACGTGAAATAGAGAGTTTGGAAAGTATTTACGCTGTGTTTTTATTTTATTGTTATTATTACTTTTTAGAAAGCAGAAAATACTTTATTATAATGTAAGAGGAAAACAACACATAGTTTAATTAAAAAAAGAAAATCGGCACTTTGACGCTGATATCTTCTTGGATTTTGACTCGTACTTTTTGCAGACATTTCTCCCCGCAATTGAAATATTTTTCTTTTTCCTGCTAAATTCCCACAGCACGATGTAGCCACTACCATGCATCTCCTTGGAGATGATGTGTTCAGGATGATGAACAGTGTTGGTTTTTATTAGTTCAGATTTTTTACATTTGGTCTCAGCTGACTAAACCTTTTTCTTCCATAAAAGAGGAGTGAGGTGTCTTTCCTACGACCTGTGGAAAACTGCAAATGGAAATCGATTTATTTTTTGAAACTGTTATTGCTCATGCCTCTCCTAACCCCTTTGAAAAATATGTTATATCTTTTAATACCAATTAGCTTTTTTCCTGTGTAAATAAAGGCTACATAAAATAATTCATCTTGTGATAATTGACATTTAGGTGAGGACAAATTCTCCCAAAAGGTGTTAGAGATCGTTGCAGCTCCTCCACATTTACCATGGGGTCGATGGACCGAACAGATCTCAGTCCATCGACCCCATCAGGTCGATGAACAATTGAACAATTTACTTAAAAAACAATTTATTTAAAAACAAAAGTACATTGATTTTGTCACTGTAGGTTCACCAAATATGGAAAAGCGTCACAGTAAAAACCTTCAAGTGAAGCAGACTGCTTGTTTAGTCCGTTTTGGCTCTGCCATCAAATCTTGACAGAAGAGTAATTTACAGTTATCACCAGTTGTAAGCAATAGGAAGGGATTTGTTCACACTCTGGACAGACACAAGTCCGTGTTTGTTTTCCACCACGGAAGTAGCAAAAGCAGGGCTCAAGTCAAACGTGCCTTTCAGTCCATAAATCACTTCCAACCAACCCAGGAACAAACCTCCAGCTCCTCTTCCTCCCTCCCTTCTTCAGTTTTTCCTCCGTTTTCTCATGCGCTCTGCTCTGCACCGTGACAGCGCCCGCTGCTCGCGCTCGGGCCTCTCCGAGCCTGCAGAGCCAACCAAGGGTAAAACGGTTTGAAAAGAGAGCAATAAATGTGATGGATGTGGGCCAGCGCAGGGTTTAGCTCCAGCTGTCGAGCATGTTTTTTGTCATTACAGACATACCTCAGGGGTGTGTGCTCCCTTCAACCCGTTCCCTGTGCTCCCTTTGACTTTGAGGGAGTTTTAAGATGGATACGTTCCTAAAGGTTGTCAAGATTATGGGTTTGAAGTGGTGGCGACACCACTGTGATGATCGAGGTCACGTTTTTATGTGATGAGTTCTTCACTGGGATCCGCAGAAAGCACGTAAGGTGCAAGTGGTGCTGGCATGTGTTTTCAATGAAGACACAGGTGGTTGTCTATCTTAGATTTCGTTCTCATGCTTCAAATGCCAATGTAAATCAATCAGATTGCCTCTTTTCTTCCACAATGCTCATGAATTTCCTTTAAAAATGTCCTTTTTCTTCTCCCTCAGGCTCGATGACATGATGGTCCGACCCTCTTCCCTTCCCCCCTCCATCTCTCTCATTCCTGTTCTCCTCCGACTCCTCCTCCTCCCTCCGTCTCTCATCTCCTCTTCCTTCTCCAACGCCCCGCTGAGCTGGACCTCGCCTCACGAGCCCTGCTACCACCCAGATGGCCGTCCTCGACACTGCCTGTCAGAGTTCATCAATGCCGCCTACGGGGTCCAAGTCAATGTCACCCACTCCCTACACGGGCCCGATAACAACCCCAACATCACCACCCTAACGGACCTGCACAACCCGCACAACCTGACCTGCTGGAGGGCTCGCGCAGGAACCGACTCCGGCGACTGGGTCTTCACCTTACCTCTAGGCCGCCGCTTTGAGATCACCTACATCAGCTTGCAGTTCTGCAGTCAAGGGCAGCCGTCTGACCCCATATCCATCTCCATCCTTAAATCCATGGACCACGGGCGTACCTGGCGGCCGATGCAGCGCTACTCCAGCAACTGTCTGGAGGACTTCAAACAACCCTCGTTGACCATCGCCCAAACGAGACACCAAGAGACAGAGCCGCTCTGTTCGGACCCCCGACCCCTGCAGAGGCAGCGGGGAAGCACAGTCCTCGCCTTCTCCTCTCTGGATGGTCGTCCGTCTTCTCCTGATTTTGATTATAGCCCCACCCTTCAGGACTGGGTCACGGCCACGGACATCCGGGTTGTCTTCCACAGAACTTCCAACAACGTGAAGGCTACGGATAAAATGGAGGAAGCCCAGTGGCGTGACGGCCTCCATGACACCAAACGAACTGGGATTCTGAAGTGGAGATTGGATACAAAGAGCGACACTGGAGATCAGGTGGACAAATTAAGAGACAATACACTGACTTTTTTTGACAAGGACAAAAGAAAAAACTCAGAGATTAGTAGGAATAATAAGGAGGAGCGGATAGACAAGCAACGTCGGAAGGACCATCGCAAAGGTTCTGGTCATGGCCAAGATGGCCACAATGTGACCAGCAAGGAAGGAGAAGACACTTTCGGCACCACCGACTTACTCGCGTCGCCAAAGAAAGGTGGCAAAGCCAGAAAGCGAAATCGCAACAAGGAAAGCAACTTTTGGGTCCCTTGCTCAAACGGAGACTGCACTTGGACGGTCGAAGGGCGCAGGACGAATGGTGGCCGGGAACTGAGGAAGAGGAGGAACAACAACCCCAACACAAAACAAAACTCAAGGACTTCCCAGCCCTCTGGCTTGATCCTTCCAGTCCGAGCTCATCTGGCCATTTCCGACCTGCAAGTCGGAGGGAGGTGCAAATGCAACGGACACGCTTCCAGGTGTCGCCGTGACGACGCAGGTCAGGCCGTGTGTGTGTGCGAGCATCATACGGCGGGCCCAGACTGTGACATGTGTGAGGATTTCTATGTTGATAGACCGTGGCATCGCGCTACACCCACTCACCCAAACCCCTGCGTTGGTGAGTCTTGCTAAATGAAGGCATGCATTAAAATACAGCATGCATTAATGGAACCAGATGGAAATGTTGACCACACAGAAACTCTGTTCGTGTTCTTTGATTATTTCAAGATTGTTTTTTTTTCTAACATCTGTTTTCCAGACTGGTGGTGAAGAAAACATTTAGAAAACCTTCCATTTAGATCTTTTTGTTGTTGTTGGATACACATGAGAAATTATTTTAGCCCATTTAAAATATTACAAAAATACACATTTTTAATCTTATTTTAAGTGGGAAATTCTATTGAAACACAAACGTATTACTTATTTTTTTTATTTGTTTAAATGATTGCAGTAAGTACCTCTACCATAACTGTTTTTTCTTGAAACATGAAAAGAAAAGTAATTTTCCAGACTATTGTCACTATTTATGAATACTGATGAAACCAGATATTTACATAAATTGAATCAAAAGACATAATCTTGTTTTCTCTCTCTGCCTGACAATAAATCAGACTAAATGCTTCTTGTTTTAAGTTAGTTAGAATTACCAAAATTATTCTTAGCATTTGACAGAGCTACATTTTAGTCTGTATGACTCACTCCAAAGTTTTGGGTCCCTTTCCAGATGTCTTCCACAAATAATTCGCAGGAATCTTGTCCCATTCTGGCTGACAGAACTACCACGAGCGAGTCAGCTGCAAGGTCGTCTTGCTCAAACACACTTTTTCAACTCTGCCTAGAAATTATCTACGGGGCTGAAATCAGAACTTAGAGATGACGACTCTAAAACATTCACCTTGTTGTTCTTAAGCCACTTCATTGTACTTTAGGAAGACACATTTACTCTCAGGATTACCACATAATGGTTTGAAATACACCAGCCCCTCCTACAGCTGAGTGACCACATAACTCGACTCTGAATCCTCAAGGAAAGTTTTCTTAGGCTTGTAACTTTCCCCATTTTTCCCTTCAAATGTAACAAGGATCATTTTAATCAGACTCTATCATTTTACTTTCTCACACCACATGACATGTTTTAAAAATGAAGGTTTTTGTCTCCGATCATATTGATAAACTGTTATTTGTCCCCTCATGTTGTTTTGGGGTTATTGGCTTCTTCCTATCTGAATGGCCGTTCAGCTCGTATCAGAACTGGCCTCCGTTCACTGCAGTAATGACACTCGCTTGTCAGGTTCAGTCAGCATCTTCACAGGGTTTTTGCTCTGAGGTTGATAAACACATTTCACACCAAAACATGTGAATCTCTGGGACGTGAAGCATATCTTCTTCCTGAACAGTACGCAGCTTTCTGAAGTTGTTTAAAGGCGTGAGTTTCGCTGATTATACCCTCTTACAATTTTTAAATGACGTCTTCTGAAGTGCTTAGAGGAATTTCTCCAAAGACTGTTGTTTAGAAACTATAATTTTTGACCATTCCTCTTTGCAGAGGGTTAAGCTAAGCTCAAGCTCAGTCAAATTGGTTAGAGTGTCTGTGAACATCAAATTCTTGGTTCAGACTTTGTTGAGCTTAAATCTGGACTTTGAGTAGGCCACTCTAAAACATGAATACAGTTTAAACCATTTCATTCCAGCTCTGCCTTATATGTTTAGTTTTTATTTTCCTTCTGGAAGATTAACCTCTGCCTGCTCTCAAGTCTTTTTCAGATTGTTTTTCCTACAGTTGTCACTATGGTGTGTGCATGGTTCAGGTTCATTGTTAAAGGTCCACACCTATTACTCATTTGAGTTTGTTTATCATGTAAAATCTTAGAAAAATAAATTGAAGATTTTAGTTGCACATTTTGTCTAGCAAATCACTACTGATGTGACACAGAAAAAGAAAATATAAATTTGTAAATAAGAGTCAACTGCGGTTGTAGTACTCTTGGGGGCCCCCTGGTGGTGTGACGGTATTAGCTGACCGCATTCGACCTTGTGCAGCTATCACGCTACGGAGCATTTGTTAAAGCACGTTTTGATTGTTTCTTTATATAATGTCAAAATTGCTCCTTATATTGGTGATTAAAAAAAACCAAACATTGATTCTTTTTTGTTTTTGTCCAGCCTGTGAGTGCAATGGCCACTCAAACAAATGCCGCTTCAGCATGGAGGTGTTCCAGCAGTCGGGCAGGAAGAGCGGAGGCGTGTGCCTGAAGTGTCGCCACCACACGGCCGGGCGCCACTGCCAGTACTGCCAGAACGGCTTCACCCGCGACACCAGCAAGCCGCTCGACCACCGCAAGGCCTGCCAACGTCAGTCACTAGACGGGTTCCTGTGATTGCTCTCTGTGTGAAGGGGGCAGTGGGGCAAAAGAGGGCAAAAATGCTAGGAAGTTGTTTGTGATGTAAACGAGACCGACTTCATCCATATTGGATTGGACCTGTAACAATTGAAGCTCAATTTAATTAAATCTTTTAAGGTGGAAAAGAAAAATATATAAAACAATGTGGTTTTGCATTAGCGGACAGGCTTAAACAAATACTACAGATTTTGATAAAACTTATCAAACTTTTTGGATTGGAGGAATTTACAGTTAAGCCCACAATTATGTATACACTTGGGAAATTTAGGTTTAAAGTAACTTTTTAATTTTACATACATATTTCTGATTTAGCCAGAAACCCTCAAATCTGAAATAAAATGATCAAACGGTGATAAAAGTTAAGGTGATGACAAGGAGGCCTTCAAAACTCAGAGATAAATCATCAAAATACAAGTGTCAAGTTACATTTTGTAATTAAAAAAATGCTTAGAACTTTAAATAATCTCTCTGTTGAGAGACATGTTTCTCGTTTCCTATCACAAGCATAAATGGAAACAGTTTAAAATCTGAAATAAAAAATTCCTGCAGCTCCTTAAAAGCTGCTTCGCTTCTCTTTGCTGCCTCCCTGATAAACTTTCTTCGTGTCTTTACATTACGTTTGCAGAGACATCTGGTTAAATGTTCATGAGCAATGTTTTAACGGCTTCCCTGTGAATGATTTAGAACCCTTTTCCTGACTGATACCTTTTAGACGATAAGATCCATCCTGCTGCTTTGGAATCCCTCTGGATCATGGCATTTGTTGTGAGATTTGGCAACAATCATCCTGCCAAAGAGCTGAGCTAAAAGATTTTCAGGATTTATGTCGCTTGAATTGATTTGCTGTGAACTCGGTGTTCCACATAACAAAAACCTGGCAATTTAACAGGAATGTGGAGGCTTGTTGTTTCCACTCAATGCTCTCTAACTGTTGCACTGCGTCGCTGCTTCTGTTTACATGGTCAGCATTGTGTTAGCAAAGTAGACACAAAAAGCTCCCTGCTGAGCCAACACCTGTATCCTCATTGTTACCACTGGTTGGCAAATGCCACGACTGCTGACCTTTGACCGGCCACAACTGACTGTGACACCTTGCTGCGCTCGCACGGAGCCTTGACCAGCAGCCTGATATATATCCAACGCTAATAGTTCCTCTAGTCTTGACAAGAAAGGGTTAAATAAGCTCATATTTCACCACTTTTTGTTCAGACCAGCAAATTCAAATTATATCTCGGCATTGCCTAATTGAAGCTTTAAATCACTGCCATTCTGGAGCAAGTGGGGACATTATTCTTTATTTTCTCCAGTCAGGCTGTTAGGAACCATTACAAGTTTCCGTGTAAACAACACTCGAGTGTGCTGAAGTGCAGTTTCCTTTTTCCATCTGTCCTCTCTCATTTAGTCCCGTGATTGAAACGTTAAATAAAAAAAGGGAAAAAAAGCTTTGCTATGTAAACTGGGCAGTAATAACAAGTGCTGCTTCACAAACCTTCCTAAAGAAAATGGATGAGTTAGGGCACAGCATTCGTCTTCATTTAGACGAGGGTTGTTCATCCTCTCAAAAAAGCGCCGGAGCGGCACGGATACTGTGTCAGGATTTGTTATTTTCTTGTTAACCTTCAAGGAGGAATTTGTCTTTGTTAGCCGTCGAGACGGCTACAAAATAGATTCGCCGCTCTCCCAGGGACGTGCTTTGTCTCACTCAAGGACGCACGTTTAGGACAGATGCCTGCTGTCATTTGGGATTAAACCACTGACTAGTTGTCCACTTTGGGACGGGTTCTGTCTGTCTTTGTCGTTCTAAAAACCTTTATGAATTGCTTTTACTTTGTCACACTGCGAAGATATACTAGGAGATGCTTTTTCATTTTTCGGCTAATTGTTCTGGCTTAACAATTCAATTAATTTGGCTTGTTTTTCTTGCTTCCTTTAGTGCAAATAAGAAACCAAGCAAATGCTGTTTCAAGCTGTAGCCCAGTTAGAGATTCTCATATTGATCATTACAGCCATAATGTGCTTTGATACAGTTTTGATACAGTTTTTTAACCCAGACATTTAAGAAGAAAGAAAACTGAATAAGAACCTACTGAATTTAATTGTAATATTTAAGCACTTACTATGCAACATTATTTTAAAAATTTGCTGTCCTGCTTGTTGTAATATAACAGAAGAACATTAGGACTTAAATATAACACTTACATGAATTGCTTAAATTAACTTAATTTACTTAACAACTAATATTAAACTCATCTTCAGCTTGTAAATGCAGTGTTGTCAATTAAACTGCTGGTTTCCCTTTGTCAGCTGCAGCACTTAGTAAGCTTGATAACAGCTGCAGACATCTGGGTTTAGTGTGTTTTCAAGTCAAATATACACTTTTCAATGACAAACTTAATGTTGCTAATTGAGGTGAAAAAAAGTGCATCCTGATTTTAATTGTGTAAGAAATTAAGCTAATTTTAGGAGCACACCTCCACTAATGAATTCCTGTAAAAAAAAAAAAAAAAGACTTGTTCCTTCTCAGCATTATGAACCTTGTAGTTTTGTTGCCATTTATAACAAAACTACTGCTATTTTAACTGCTAATGACAATATGAACACATAGTACACATTCTCCCCTCGAAAACAAACCAAACATTGAATAAATGAAAAAACGTGAAATCAAGACTTTTGGTATTTTGTTATTTCCTAACCCAGCATGCCAGTGCCATCCTCTGGGAGCTGTGGGCCGCTGGTGCAACCAAACGTCGGGTCAGTGTCTGTGTCGAGAAGGAGTGACCGGCCTCAGGTGTAACCGCTGCGCTCCGGGATACAAGCAGGGCAAGTCCCCGCTGCGGCCCTGCATACGTAAGTCTGAATGAAAGAAAAATGTGGTAAAACAGAAAGTAGTCATGCAAATACAAACTTTTGCTAAACTTTAACTGTGTCAAGAATTTCTATGAAATTCATGATATTCTGTGGGTTTTCTAGTGAGTTTATATCCTCATGGATGTAGATGTTGCTCTTGAGTTGTTATCATGTTCAGTCACATTTTAAAATATAAATGTAACTTTTCCTAATTCTGTCATGGAAACAAGATTTGAAAAAAAAAAAGTTCAAGCAACTAATCATCTCAATTTTTTAACGTTTAGATTCATCATCAGCTTATCCTCTTCCTCCTGTTATGCACTAAGTTATTGCCCATTTTTATAAATCGGTATCCATTCAGGAATGTTGTGTTTATTTTATGTATTAAAAGTAAAGACAAAAGAAAAGTGTTTATTTTTTTCTTCCCCTAATCAGTTGTTTATTCTTTGCCAAGTCAAATTACAAACTGTTTTTACTAAACTGGCTCGGTCTTGTTTTTAATAGCTGGCCATTTATTTAACAGAGAGACATTTGGACTTTTTTCTTAAGTGGTTTAAGCTGTTATATAAAGCTTACTAAGTATTTTATTAAATATCAGCAGGAGTGAGTATTTTTCAGGTAATCATTCCATAAATTGTGCAATAATTCATTCATTATGACATTGCCTATAACTATTGTTAATTAACTTGTTTGAAAATGTTTTTAATAAACTAATTCCAGTAGCCTACTTTAGCCAGTTTTATAGAAGAAAGCCTAATGATTTTGTTCTTCATCAAAGCTAATTACTTTTTTTTTTTTTTTTAACACACCCTCTGTGGTTTTTAATAGTTTCAAATCTATTTGATATACAGACATCTTTCATTTCTTTTCCATTAGCCTAATTTGCTTATGGTTTACTGTCTTAAAACCTAATTTAATGTCTTCATTCTTCAACCAAATGAGAGGCTAGTAAAGGAGAGCAACTTGCATCCAAGTTCACTTAGCTCAGTCTTTCGTAGCGTCTCCTTCTCGTCGTCCCCGGAGACCGTTTCCACGGCAGCATTAAACATGAGCCGAGCAATACGAGGAAACCTCATCTCACGCTGATCTCTGATCAAACGGATTGCTGCTGCTCCCCTCTCTGCCTGCGCAGCAGCAAAACTCAGCCTGCAGTGATAATCCATACGCAGAGTCCCAGCTAATCACCCGAGTGCCAACAACTACACAGGCAGCGCTGCTCTGTGGGCCCCAATCAGGTGACGCTGGGAGCCCGAAGCAGGGACCTCGACACCTGTTTCACGGCTCAAACGCCCCCATGGCACCCCCAGACTCATAACTCTCCCAGTGAAAGCAGTGAGTGAAAGAAAACCTTGTTTGTTTTTACTGCCAGACCGTCGCAGGCTATATATAGCATCCCTCCGTCCCCACTGCCACCTCCAACACCTTAACTCATCTCCAATGAGGCGAAGCTCCAAGCTAGCTGCTGCCAGACATTTTTATTTGCTTGGTATTTATGCTATTTTCTCCTACAAAAGCTACATAATTACATTTAGCAGCCTGCTAGTTGGCACAGTTAGACTTGTTAAATAGTAAATAACATAGCGCTGAAAAAAAAGTAAGAGCCCACTGCAGTGAACCCCATTGAAAACCTTCTGGTTTATATTAATTTCTGAACTCTTCCTGAGTTAAAACATTAGTATTGTTGTTTCTAAATGAATATCAACTTGTTTTCTTTGCATTATTTGAGGTCTGAA
>CAEFZY010061381.1:0-10902 GCA_903066815.1 Brachyrhaphis roseni
CATGCGTCATCTGTCTCTTCCTCTGTGTTCCTTATCCACTCATTTCACCTAAAATATGAATCACAATGTTTTCTGTGGCTTATTAAAGAAAAATGAACTGAAAGAAGGCTATTTTTACCGTCACGTCAACACAAAGCTCTGTCTGAGTAAGGTATTAATTTTAAATCTTCCCTAACAACAGTCTTCTTGTTCTGAGAGGATTTTAGCCACGTTGTGTCATGCATGCATAATTGCAATACCAGCAAAGATGGCTTTGCTTTATTAGCTGCCTTGGGCCTTGTCCACAGCCAGGTTTTGTGTTTTTGCAAGACAAACTGCTGCATCTGAACCTCTCACCGATATGCCAATGGGTCGGGAAAACAGAATTTTTTAATTTATTCATTTTTTAATTTTTTTTTTACAAAAATTCAAAACTGAGGTTTTGGTTTAAACAATGTCTTCTCAGGCAACTTTAAGCATTCCTACCATTGGTTTGTGCACTGAGCATGCACTGGAAACCACATCAGCAATCCCCCCTCCATTTGTACTGTCACCAGTACAGTTTTGCGGGAAATATTGTGAATAAATCTCGGAGAACCTGTCAACAATGTCAATTCAAAAGGAACTGTGTGGTTTGTTTTTGTTCGAAAGTTAGAACCAAAGAAAAACTCAACGTTGTGCCTTCGGCTCAAAAGACGTTGTTTTATGCTTTCGACGCGTTTTGCTGTCGCTGAGGTGGTTGAAACGTCTGTGTTCTCATCTGACCACGCACCAAAATGACAGTCATGCTTTAAGTCATTGAATTATTGTGTGTGTAAACACTTAAAGTACAGTGAATTCCTGAAATCCTGAAGTCATCGATCTTGTTGCTTCTTCTGTCACAATGGAGAATATAGATTTTTTAAGAATCTAGACCTACACAAAATAGACATAACAGAAAATTTGATTTAAAAAGCATTTACATGCATTTGCTTTAAAGCTCTACAGTTCTGTTGAAGTCTGTTTACCTTTAGAAATGTTTTTTCTTTTTTTGTGTCATCAGGCTGAACCCTTCGTTTGATTCGAGTGCGTTTGACAAAAACCAGCAGGAAGCTGAACCTAGAGGAAGTGAGTTTGGACAGCAATAACGTAAACAGTCATAACGAGGAGAATCCAGTGAAAACGACAAACGTTTGAACGCAGCATGGGGTGTGCAGTTATGCGAGGAAATCTGGAGAAGCAACAACCAACACCAAAAAGCGTACAATTTGTATGAAGCATTGCGTTGTTGCTGTTTTGGTTGTTTCCATGGAGACACTACAGGCGGGTGTGGCGTCTGACGGCCAAAGTTGAAGAATTGCTAAATGTTTGCTCGGCTGCTTCCCGCATTAACTGGTTTTGTGAGCTAATATCTGCGTTTGCACATGGATTTAGTAAAGTCCAGTGGTTGGATTTGGATTAGAAAGTTGACTTAAGAGAGAGAGAGAAAAAATTAAAACAGTTTGGTGCTGATGTGGTTTAGTAAATGATAGAAATGTCATATTACTGAGTTATACTGAATGTTGAGAGCATTCAGTGTGAATTGTGGTTCGCTCTGGGAATGAACAAATAGAAATACTACCTGACTTGTAAATGTACCTGATGGAAATGCGATTCTTTTCTCTTTTTAAACCGGGTGTCAAGTTATTCTGGTAACTTGACACCCGGTTTGTAAGTAGAAGAGTGACGCTATGACTTTAATTACTGTTTCACAGGACAACTCTTTGTTTTGAAAAGCTCTAAACCAGCGGCTTCCAAAGTAGGGGTCAAAAATGGAATAAATAATAATAATGGTTTATCTTTCAAGTCACATATATATAGCAAAAACAGTACTTTTGGATTAGATCAAAACCTGTAAATTAGTGGTTAACGTGATTCCAAACTGTCCCACTTAAACATGACCTTTGTCCCACATCACACTGGAAAGCATCCCTGTTTCAATGTTCCACACGATCCCTTATGACCTTATGACCTCTTCATCTTTTCACCTGTCCCTCATGCGCTTTGTTGCATGTTTCAACCGTAAAGGAAACCACGGCGCATTACGGTTGGAATGGTTTCACAAAGGCTTTATGGAAGACTAAATGAGACGTTGCTTTAAGATTTTTTTTTTCCCATTAATTTTTGAGCTATAGGAAAACTTCAAATGATCTTTGACCTTATGTTGTGTTATCTGTTTTTACGGTTCGTTGCTCCTGTTTTCATGTTATTGTGTGGAGAGGTTTTCTCAGTTGGTTTTTCTTTCTCTTTAACTTAAATATTGCTTAAGAGCAGTGGAATCCCCCTATTTAGTTTAAAAAAAATTGAAGTGGGAAAATGTGCTTGAGCTTAAAGCACAAGTAAAGATATTTGTAGCAGTGAATGCTGCAAGAACAAGGCTCAATAAACGCTATATTCCTCTCAATAACGAGCAACCCAATTTGTTGATTTGCGCTGAGAATTATGACTAATTCCTTTTTCTTCTTTAGTAACACCTATTATAAGTGGTGAAAATAACTGCAAAGATTCTGGCAGCGACATTACTGGCACGTTCTACAAACCTTTTGGGTTTAATGTTTGAAATGAGCTTTACATAAAAACAAAAATCAGTTTACACAAAACGTTTTGCCTGCTACAAATCAGACGTGCCAGTTAATTTAAGCATAATCACAAATAAAATGGCACGCTGCCTTCATTCACTACTTCGATTCCGTTTGCTGAGAATCTATCAAAAGACGTACAGATATGCTTACAGAAATATTGTTTTCTTGTGTCAACTTTAAAAGCCATAACTGATTTTCATCAAAATGGCCACACATGATGGGAAATTAAGAATGTTGCATCTAAAAAGAAAATAATGAAATTTATGCACAGTAAAAAAAATCAAAGGGAGAACTCTTGTTGCAGTGAAGTAGACTTTATGACTTCTATGTGTCTAGCGAGCTCCAATCCATTCCAGTTTATATGGATGGGCATTACGAACTGCAGTTTATGTCACAATATTCAGTTGAATTTTGTTGATAGTGAGAAAAGTGACAATAAAAATCATCTAAAATTCCTCTAATCTTCCCCGGCAATAGGTTGTACAGTTGCGAGTGCTTCAGTCAAAGATCCACAAACTCAGTTAACAATTTAATTATCTGTAGTTTGTTGAATTTGTTCGTTGCATTTACCTACTATAAAGTACACTGTCATTTTTATATCTTCAGTTGTTTTTTTTGTACAATTCTTACCAAACACATTTACGACAACGATGAACACAATACAACACCTGGTCGTCCCTTGTTGCTTTCTCAACATTAGCCGCAGACGAATGTGAGCACATCTGCCCTGCGACTACAGAGGCAACAGAAAGGTCCAAGAACAACATAGAGGACAATTTGGATTTCTGCAGGAAGTAAAAAGATGAACTTCACAGGACGGCTGGAAAGTTGTTTTCTTAGGTGAAGCCTTCTTCCTGTTCTTTAGGACATCAAGAAAACCCTTTGTCTGGAGGAGACAAACAACATCTGCCATCAGTCCTGTGTCGTGTGAGTGAAGCACAGTCCATGCGTAAAGTCGCTTCACATCCAACAGCATCATCGCTAAGAACACTGACATAAACGGTGTGTTTTATTGTATTTTACATCTTGTACTCAAATGTCATTATTTCTGAGTTTCAAGTTGGATGACTCAATCAAGAAAGTCAAATGATGTCGCCAGGCTCAGCATCAAAATCCAAGTGTGGTGCGCAGAAATTATGGTGACAATCTACTACGTTGCTGTCTGTTTGTGTTGCTAGTAGTTTGTAGGCCGGTCATTGAACTCCACAATCAGCTCTATGTTTCACCTTCCAACCAAAACACGCTGAAGTAAAGTCTGACATTTTCTCCTTTTAAAAAAACTGTTCAATAGAAATTTATTTGAAACCTAAAAACAACAAGCTAGCAACATCCCACGACAGAACACTACATAATAAGTTACTAAGTACATAATCAATAAACAAATAAGTTCACTCACAGTGGTATTATGTCTTTGTCATGAGCAGAACTAACAAAATGTTGTCCAATAATGAGAAATTGCAGTTATACAACAAATAAGTTTTTACCTAACCCAGGATCTTTGTTCTAATCCAAACAAAGCCAGTTTTATTAGACAAATAAAGATTGGAAAGCATCCGATGTTCTCTAGTGAAGCCTTATGTGGTCAATTAATCTGGTTTGTTGGTGGAAAGATGGAATTTAAACAATTCGTTTGGTTCAAGACCACCCCCGGAGAATGAGCTTTCTAATCTGACCCGCTACAAAACACATTAATCACTGCAAGGAAGCACACACGTGCAAAGTGAACGGCGATGGCGTTTGCATCCGGGTTCACAGGAACACGCCTGGAGGAGCAGAGGTCCTGACGAAAGCTGTCGACCCGCTTTCCTTCTCTGACTATTCAAAAGCAAAATGGCCAGCAGTCCTCTGTCCTCTTCTGCCTCTGTGCGAAGTTTTTTAGTTTTATTGCTTTGTTTACATGTCAAATCTATAAATTGCATTTATGTTTTAGTCCTTTTAATTTCCCTGTAGGAATTTGAAAAGAGTACTGGTTGAACTATTAAGGGAACAGACCCTTCATGGTTGCATGAAGCCTGTTTAGTTTACCTCCCAGGAACTCACTACACTTACTAAGAGATTTAGATTTCCTTTTTTTTTTATCCACTCTTCATTTCATCAAATTCATTACATTTTCCAGGGTTTTCACTTGTAGTTCACAGGTTGTCCACTTGAAATCAGCTGGATGACTGAAATGTGAGGATTCTCACCTTGAACTCAACACACTGACTAGCTGCTGCCAGGTCATATTTACAACAAGATTTTATGTGAAAGCTGCTTAAAAAAAAACCTTTTCCACGATACGTAAAGAAATGTCTGCTGCACATTTGGTCTGCGAGAAAGCGAGAGAGAGCAAGGCTTTTAGTAAACAGCGGGAAGCTTGCGGCAAAGGCACGACAAGTTGCTCTGCTTTATCCTTTTCTCCTGAGACTTTGCTCTCAGGTATACTAGCCTTGTAAATTCTATGCCAAGGTTTTAAAACGTGGACTTTTACTGCGATTTTTCTCTTAATCTCACATGCACACATATTGCCTCTGCTTCTAGTGGAAATGATGAATGACTGCATGTGGCACAAAATGTTTTCAGAGCTGTTTCTTTTTTTGTCTTATATTAGTTCTCAAATAGAAATCAGAATACCGTAAATTCAAATCAGTTTCAGCAGATCAATGCGTCAAATTACTGTGTCTCAAATTTAAAAGTACAATTCCCAAAGCTTTGGCTACAACATGTCTGCACCTAAACCTTAACAAAACCGGCACGATAGACGTCATACCGGTCGATCTGCCGGATAAACAGGTTTGGCGCTAAAACCATCAGTTTTAAAATATTTTGGCAAAACATCCTAAAGATAAGCTTGAATCGAGACGTAACAATAGAGGTTGTGCGGGATTTGTAACTTTCTCAACAGTTATGATTTAGCAGGTCCTCAAGAGTTGTATCCCTACATCGCACGGGACTTCCCCCTCCATGTTGCGCCGCTGTAGTTTCCCTGGCATGCCTCTCGCTGAGAAAACACAACATCTGCACTGGACCTGAGAATGACGCGAGCGTCCGGTGAGAGCAGCGATAAACTGAGAGGGTCGCCTTCCTGTACAGCTGGCCTCAACCCGCACAACAACTCTCATGAATGAATTAGTCACCGAAGACGAGCGAGCAACACAAGCAAACACAATCCCAGATGTAACTCTGGCATTGATGAGTCTCTTTATTCCTTATTGTGAAATAAGGACATCGGAGGCTTGGCATCCATCTTGTAAGGAAGGAACAGCGGTGTTATCATGATAGTAAGAATAACATCCCCCACTCTACGGGATCCACGTCCATCCTTCTAACAAACACACCGCCACCCGTTGGTTTTTTTAATATCCAACAGCTGAGTGACCTCATGAGAAATTTTGTGAATGGAGCGACGTGGCCAAGCGCTCTTATCTGGCTCTGCAGGTTTCAGGCCGTCGAAGGTCTATGACACACAATAACAGTGACGAGGCACATCCTGCTCTGCTCAGTGGATCATTTTTGCAATCAATTGTTTGGGGTTGGGGGGGAGGTTGTTCAGTGCAGTTTGATGATAAATGCACCACAGTAACAATGTTAGAATGGTTTGTTTGCTTCCCCCGTTTACCCCACAGACAGTTGCACACAAAGTGAGGTAGTCGAGGAGTGCTGTGGGAAATTTGGTGCCATCTTAAAGTTAAAGCAACTTTGTTATAAACTTTGATCCACGACTGCAATCAACTGCAAACAACGTGTTCCTACTTTGATTTTTCTAAGAAAATGAAGGTATTTTATAGCTCCAGCTCAGATAATTACAGACAGATACTTCATTTCTGCACTTAATTTAACTCAGATTTTTCTTTCCACAAAAGCGAGGTCTGACAAGAAATTTTAACAAGGTGTCACACAGATTATTTAATTAGTTTTCACACCCTTCTGCAAAGCAAGGATGATATGCTTGAAGCTAATTAAATAACACAGAAAAACAAAAGTGTGCTTGATAAAACTGTCAATGCTTTTACTTTTTTAATCTCTTATCATGTTCCAGTTTTGACCTGGAGCTCTAAATTTGCAGTGATTGACTCTGGTTAGGCCTACCTGGCTCTGAAAAGTTGTGTTTACTGAAGAACGAGTCATGTGAATCTTTTTTTTTTTTCTTTCGCCTTTTGAACAGCTGTTTTAAAGCTAAGTTTAATTAATTTATCTCTGTATCTCCCATGAATGCAAGGGGAGAACCTGCAACACAGGCTGGGATTAACATTTTGAACAAACTGCATATAGTGAAATCTGTTCCCATTTGCTTTGATTTTCGGCATTTTACAGACTCAATAAAAGGATTGCAAATAAAACAACTACTGTTGAACATCCAGACATGAAGGACTGAATACAAGCTAGTATGATAATTATTGATTCAGCATATATTCTGCATCACCTCTGGTTTCAGCAGCAGGAAGAGGAAAAGTTTCAGGAAGGAACCTCTGTGATATCATGGAAACTCATGACAAAAAATCTATGACAATCAGTCACTCTCCAGCACGATGACATTGAGGAAACCGCATGCAAATCCTTTTCTTCGCTAGCTGACGAAGGCCACACTTGGAGCTGCAGGTGACGGTATAGCACCGATCAGCCGAAGGAACAAACTGTAATTGTGGGTTTATTCAGAGTTTCTGTAGCGAGAACCTTGTGGTTACAGGATCCACAAAATAAGCACAGCAGCCGATGCTCATTCCAGACCTGAGAAATGCCGCTTCACCGAGTCTGTCCACCTGGCAGCCAAACACCACCGATGTTGCTCAAACCACAGCTAGCAAGTCACCCGAAACTTCAAAAGCTCACCTATGCTAGCCACCTGTAGCTTCTGCGAACCATTACACTTGTTTTTACGATATGACTTGAGGAAGAGATTTTGTTTTCACCACCAGCCTCTAACAGGAAACAAGCTCCTAACTAAGCAATGTAGTTGTTCCAGATCAGAATTAGATGCTACGGTTTGAGCTTGTTTGTCGTTTCTGGACGCTGTAAGTTAACGATTCCCCACAGAGACAGAGTCGGCCGTAATCACACTTCAACCATCCTATGTTCACAGTATGTGTGGTACCTGGGCATTATTAATAGTTTAGGATGATTACTTTCATCCATCCATTTTCTTTACACCCTTGTCCTTAGTGGGGTTGGGAGGTGCTGCTGTCTATCTCCAGCTACGTTCCGGGCAAGAGGCGGGGTCACCTGAACAGGTCGCCAGTCTGTTGCAGGGCAACATAGAGACAAACAGGACAAACAACCATGCACACACACACTCACACCTAGGGACAATTTAGAAAGATCAATTTAGGATGATTATGTTAAGTGTTTTTTGTTTAGAACTGTTTCAAATGGAGCAGGCCACACATGCGTCAGCTAAAAGCTACCAAGAGTTCAGACTGTTAAAGCTTAATAACAGAGAGAGAGAGTGTTTTAATCACCCATAGTCCAGTATCATTGAGCTTATTTGCTTTATGGGTCTTTTGTTTCGCTTTGAATCCACTAAGTTACATAAAATAGTCATACAACTTTTGTAACATGTCCCGTTTTCTTAAAGCTAACGTCAGCTACGCTAGATGCGGCTAAGGACACAAATAGCTTCCCTGCTCCTCCTAGCTGTGAGCTGCACCAGATGCTGACGCTCATAAAAAATTTATATTCTTTTTTATATTGTTTTGGACTTAAAAGAGATGCATTTATATTCATACATGACCGGTATATTACAATAGATCATTCTGTGGACTATTTCATGTTTATTCATTACGTATTTCTGGTGTTGAATGTAAAAGATATTAAACAAATCTGAATCTGGTGCTTTTCTTGATCTATTGTTATATTTTTACTGTTTTACCTTTAATAGTTTTAGCTTCTTTGACATTTTATCCTTTTCTTGGTAGCTTCTCTTGTGTGCTACTAGCATAGACAGTTCATTGACTGTCAGGTTCAATCCTTTCTGTTAAGAGAACATGTATGTTCGAGAGAAGCTGTCTCTGTTCATTGTGTAGCATCTTGCTGTTCAAAGGTGCCAACACCTCGCCATAAGAGATTTCAGCATTAGGCTGCATTTCACCATTTTTTCTTTAATAAAACTTACATATGAGATTGTAAGGAATCGACTAAATAATTCTACATCAAACGCAGACTCATTGAAACAGTTCAGGAAACCTTTATTGTGAAAACCAAAACAAGACAATGCTTTGTGGTGATTATGGTCACATTAGACTGGCAAGCGATTAGTGAAATCTTCATGCAAAAAGAGATTTTGAGTTTATTCAAGAACATTGTTGAGATAATTTACTTCATCTTGCGGTCATATCTGCTTTATGTATGCAGGTGCACATGTGTGTGTGTGTGTGTGTGTGGGGGTGTGGGGGTGTGTGTGTGTGTGTGTAATTGAGCAGTTCCTGTTGGCAGATGTAGCTCATAAGGAGGTAGTAAAAGAGCAGAGGGAGAATTGCCAGAGTGTTCCAACATAACAAGAGCTAATCATGCTCCCCTACTAGTACAGGTTCTCTTTCATGTCAAGTCAATTACCTTTGTTCTCTCAGATTGCTGGGTCCAGGCTTTTGTGCTGGAGGATCTCCTTATAGTTCCCTCCGTCATTCCATGCCAGAAAAGCCTACCTTCTCCTTGCTGAAGATTGATCCTCTGAAAACATTCCTGAAAAACACCCACTTACCCGTCCTCACTGTTGCTATCACATTATGCCAATCTCATCCATAACAAGATGCGGGTCACTACCTCCCTGTAGATTATCCACAAACCAAGTAAGACACGCCACTAGCAGACCTCCACTTTTTTCTTTTGTTTGCTTTCTCAATCCAAAGTCCTGGTTGACCTGTGATTTCTTTCCTCAAATCCCCTCCTGGGTTCTCAGCTGGAGAAGAAGACCAGACCATTGCTGCGATTTGTGGTGTGTGGCAGCAGAAGGAAGGACCATGCCAGTAGAACTTCATGCTAGTGCTTGCCACTGTTTGTGAAGGGACCTTCCTCAACCACATGACAGATGATATAATTTTTTTTGTTTGTTTTATTCAACAGTTGAAAACTGCTCTTCCTGTTGGACGCTCCTGTTATTCAGATAAATAGACTGGAACATTTACTCAGCTTTGGTTCAAATATTATCTCACACATCAGTTGCAGATTTGTTATTTTTACTCCAATAAATAAATTTGTGAAGAGGTTCATGGCAACTCCAGTCTGTATAAGTGATATTTTATAATTGACATAATGAACAGTGGTGTCATGTCAGAGGCCACTATTATCTGAGAATCAGAATCGGTATAGCTTTATTGGTGTTCACAAACAAGGAATTTGACTTTGGTTTGTAAATTATTAATACATTAACTTTAGAAGAAATAAAATATGGATAGAGGAATAGTGTTTACATGTATTTGCAGACATTTTTAATATATAACGAAAGAAAAAATGATTGAAGTAGTGAAAGTATGTTTGTTTTGTTTCCCAGTAGAATAGTTGGCAACTCTGGCTGTAAGGTGTTCATTGTGTCAAATGAAAAAGAAGAGAATGAGGGCAGCTGCTTTTTGTTTCTTTGATTGATTGTTTGTTTTTTTGCAAATATCACTCTGTAAATATTTAGACAGTTTATGTCCAGGATGTGTGGGGTCTGCTTTCCTAACCCTCAGCCTCTACAAGTCCTGTATGGAGGGAAGGTCAGGCTCCGTTTGGCTCAACAGGAGGATCTAACAAAGAGTAAAAACAGGAAGTACTGAAGGGGAATTATTGAAAGAGATGTAAAGACATTGAGAACATTTTGTAAAACATTGTTTTTGATGTTGTACTTTTTTTCAAGTTAAGTTTATCTGTATACCACATTAGAACAACAAGGAAGTTCAAAGCTATCATACTGTTTTTTCCTTTGCAATTCATAGCAATCACCTAATCTATTGAGATAAAAGTTCAATGTGCTCAACGATCTATACACAGTCTATCGCTTCCCCCTAGAGGTCAAAGTAGTGGCTGAATCAGTGATAAACTCATCAGATTGCCATTGGTGCTGTTTTTGTCAATTCCTTTATTTAGCATAGCGAGATGAATGGATCGTCATTGGTGCATACAGAAAGTCTGCATAGAATAGAGTGAGAGGTATTGTTATTAAGTCATTGTAGCAACATTTTAGCAGCATGTGGATAAATTATGCAGCAGTGTGCATGGCAAACAAGAACACAGAAGGTTTCAAGATGTTCACAAAAATTTGTGCCAGCGTGGCTTGGCTGGAGAAACTCTAATATACAACTCAATTAGAGATACAAATCCAGGAGGGTTCTCCATAAAAAAGAGAGGTTGGCAATCTACACCACCTTAAAAA
>CAEFZY010061397.1:0-14374 GCA_903066815.1 Brachyrhaphis roseni
GTATGAAAACATTAGATATTTAATGAAAACTGAAGCGTTATCGTACTGTGAAGAGATTTGTGGCTGATTCAGAACAAAGATGGTTTGTACAGATAAAGGCATAATGAGGAAAGTTTCTGTTAGACTAATTCATCAGATTAAGAGAGCAGCTGTTAAAATGCCCTTACAAAGCAGCAAACAGTTATTTTAAGCTGCTGGTGCCTCTGGAACCTCAAGGTGGAGGATCCTCCAGAGGCTTGTGGTGCAGGAACCGACTATTGGGCCCCTAACCAGAGCTCACAAGAAGAACCGGTCCAGTGGGTCCAGCCGGATATGAAGATTAATTTTCAAAAAGACTTGTTCACTGATGACTGCTGTGCAACCCTGGATGGTCCAGATGGATGCAGTAGTGGATTGGTGGTGGATGACCACCACATCCCAACACAGCTGTGACGTCAGCAAGAAGGTGGTGGAGTCATGCTTTGGGCTGAAATCATGGGGAGAGAGAAAGAGAGAGAGAGCTGGTCGGCCCCTTCAGAGACCCTGAAGGTGTAAAAAATAACCTCAGCAAAGTATATGGACTTTCTGACTGATCACTTTCTGTCATGGTTCAAAAAGAAGAGCCGAACCTTCAGTAGCAAAATCATCTTCATGCATGACAATGAATGCTGCAAGGAATACCACTGTGTCATTGGCTGCCATGGGCATAAAAGGGAAGAAACTCATGGTGTGGTCACCATCCTACTCTGACCTCTGACCCTATTGAGAACCTTTGGAGTTTCCTCAAGCAGAAGATCTGAGGGTGGGATGCAGTTCATTTCAAAACAGCAGCTCTGGGAAGGTTTTCTGACATCCTGCAAAGAAATTCAAGCAGAAACTTTCCGCAAACTCACAAGTTCAATGGATACAAGAATTGTGCAGTGATATCAAAGAAGGGGTCCAATGTTAACATGTAACTCTGTCTGTTAAGATGTTTTTGATTGAAATAACTTTTGATTTTAGTACATGTGACCACTTAATGCTGCACATTCAAAGAATGACCGTTTGCAGTTCTTTATAATCCATAAATGTTTAGAAAATCTGCTGTGCATAATAATTTGGAACAGAGCATTTTGAGTTTTTTATTTTTGAAGGAAATATTGTTCTCATTGGGAGCTTTGTTCAGTAAAATCTGATTTATACTGTAATAGTTCATGTCTTGAAAATTATACTGACCATCATTTGCATTGACCACTTAAGAAAATCTGAGAAAATATCACTTAGATAATAATTTGGAACAGGGTGTAAATAATTATTTTGCTTCCTAAATACATATATAGTTAGGACCTAAATGCTTAGTTATCTAAGCATTTAGGTCCTAACTCGTCTTTCCTAACTAGGAAAGACGAGTTGTAGAAAAGTTGCATATGTGGCTATTATAGGATTGTGAAGCAAAAACTATTGAAGACTTTCTGGCTAAATTACATGAACAATATCTTGAGTCACCAATGACATGTTATTTATAATGTATTATAAAGCTAAAAGAAATAAACACTTGAAATATGATTGTAATAAACTGATAAAATGGGCGAGTTTCATTTCTTTAACTGGTTTAATGAAATAAGTTAACTTTTCCATTATTTTAAACTTATTAAGAGTTACTCCTCATCTTATAAACTTCACCAGAAAGCGATACAGAGAGGAGAGAAGCTAGTGAGCGTGTGTGTAATTAGCAAATGGTTTTATTTAAATGCTCTTTGATTTATAATTCAAAGAGCTTCTCCAGCCAGCAGCGGGAGGTGCAGCAAACGAAAGGTGAAAGAATCTGATTTTTATTAGATTAAATGTCTGTACAGATGTTATTCTTTTGCTTTTCATTCTCTGAACTGATAAAACAATCAAACTTTTAGGCAGAAAAGTTGGATATGATGAAAGTCACTGGTGTGTAATGTAACTCCGTTAGCTGGAAGGTGGCGATAAGATAAAAAGTTTTCAAGTCCAAATTGTGTATGAAGATATTTTCCATGGGAATATAGAGAAAAAAAATCTTCTCTAACTGCATCTTTGATAAAGGAGGCTTTCCTGTCAGCAGTGGCCTCATTTTTCCTGCGCTTCGGCTCGGTACATATCAGATTCTCTTTGGTTCCCCATGGGTCCAATGATCCCCAGATCATCTATATTCTGATGCCCTTATAAAGCTAATGTGCTGATTTTACGTTTTCAACCTGCCGTGATCCCCTCCCAATCCCCTCTGTTCCCTCCGGTTCCTCTTTCACACTCGAGCGAGGATCTGCCGCCGCTTTGATCACAGTCCCCTGTTAAAGGTTTAAAACGTCTCAATTCCCGGCGATTGTTGGGGCCTCTGTGGTTTGCTTTAAGCATCTCCCTATGCCGCCCGGTCCAAAACGCGCTGCTCCTAAATGAGGCACCGTCTATCCCAGCTTCCCATACCGCCGCTACTTTCAAGTTCCCCCGATTGGGTGCCGCAGCTGTAAGCCCTAGATTTTGTCTCCTCCATCTTTGTCAAGCCCATTTGCCAAATACAAAAAAGACCAAATAAGCTAGGTCTTCATCGCTGCTCTCCGAAGTAATCCCCAGATCTCCCACTCGCTCAAAAATCAATGCAAAGGTTGAGACGAGGTGAAACTCCCTTCTTAACTCATCAGGCTGGGAAGTCATGGTCTTATGATCACTTTTTCCTTTATCGGTGTGGCTTCATGATGAAACTAATTGTCCTATTTCACGCAAGACTTTAAACTGTCGTTCATGGCGCTGCTAGGAAGGAAAAAACCTAAATGCTTTGAAGAAGTTGGTGCTGCTTGTAAAGTTGAATTTAGAAACACATTAGATCTTTGCAACTAACAAGGAAAATTAGCAACTGGTCCACTGTATTACTCTGTATTTAATTGAAGCTAACGCTAAAGCGCTATGCCAACACTGCATTTAGTGGAAGCTAATGTTAAAGTTTCCACCAAATACAAGCTTTGGTGGAAGCTAATGCTTTTACATTAGCTTTTACTACACGCTTTAGCATTTAGTAAAAGCTAATGCAAAAGCGCTATACGAACTCTGTATGAAGTGGAAGCTAACAGTAATGTACTGTATCCAAACTCGGTGTTGCAGATGGAGTCAGAATTCTGACTTTTTCTCAGAATTATGACATTTACTAGCTTACATGCTGTATATGCCCAATGGTGAAAACAACAGAAAAAAAGTTTTTTTGTTTTTTTTTTAATATGTAAATGAATCCTTCTTTATGTAGCTATTTGTAGGTATTTGCTTTTTATTGTAGTTTTTCTTAAATCTACTTTTATTGAGTTTGCAGGCGCTTCTGCAGTATTGTCATATCTTTTGGCTGTTTCCTATTAAATTTAAAGATCTAAAGGTTGAGGAATTGCTTAAGAAAATAAAAACTAGTGTTTGCTTTATGGTCCAAACTGCAGTGTTTGGCCTCAGAGCCGGCGTGCTGATCGGTTCGGGTGGATCCGGTCCAAACCGCTGCCTCTGCAGGAGTCGGGTCCTCTTGGCGGAGCGGGCTGCTGGGACAGCAGCGATCCTGCCAGCCAGTGTTGGCGAACATCAGGCCGGCGGCGGCTCCAGAGCGGCGGGGCGCGATGTTCCTCTACAACCCTCTGCCCCACGGTCTGCCATCATAATTAATATGTTGTTGAATCAAAGCTGAAGCGTTTGCCTCAGAAGCGTCCCGCGCTCAGCCCCTTATTAAAGGCCTGACCTCCAAGCTGCTGAAGGTTGCTCTGCAAACTTGGCACTTTCCCGAGCGAAAACATCTGCTTTCCTCACAGGCAGGACCGTGGCGGACCCCACGTCTCAGCTGGGCCCCACAGCCCAGCGAGAGAGCCCTTCCCTGTCCTCACGCAATGACCCCCGCATTTATAACCCCCATCACAGGGAACTCAGGTGAGAGCAGCACCAGTTCACCACTCAGGTGAGAGCAGCACCAGTTCACCACTCAGGTGAGAGCAGCAACTCAAGTTGGAGTAAAAATGTATTGGTGAAAATAACTAACTAGTTACATTTACTTGAGTAACTTTTTTTATTTACTAGTAAATAAAAAAAGTACAATGGCTACTGGAAAAGACAAGTGTTTTGTTGTCAACTTACAATCCAGAAACCACTTGCTGCATTCTGGTTGGTTGTGCAGGAGGCTCCACTTCTTCTTTTCAAAGATGCACAGTTGTATAATTGTGCATCTGTTTGCAGCCATTTTTACATTCGAGTGTAAACGTTGAATTGGGGGACATGGACAGCAGCTCATTTAGATTTCAGGTGATAGGCTCTAAAACAGTTCAACCTGAAAGGAGCTCAAAATTACAACAGAGTATTAGGACCACGCTAAGAAAACAAAAAAAAGTAAAAGAATAAAGTCAAAATATCACATTTAAATTTACAAGATATTGACTGTATTCTCATTCTTGTATTATTTTGAATTTATTCTCATAATTTTATTCTTTATTTTTCCACTGGTTTTAACCTGTTCAGGGAAACACAATAGATCACCTTTAAGAAAACCTGCAGGTTCATTTTTCCAAAAAGTTACTCAAGTAAATGTAACTTTGTAAATGTAATAGTTATTCCGCCCCTCCTCAGACCCCGGGGTTGTGTAGCGCCTTGAAGCTGAGAGGAGCGACCCGTCTTACTATCCTCTTCATCACGGCAGAGGAGGAGGAGCAGGAGGAGGAGGAAGGCATCTGCACGGCTCCCATAAAGCGGCGACTGTTGGACGGCTGACAGAAGCATCTGTCACACCCTGCCTTCACAACCTCACCTGCTGGCCTGACTCCATCACACACACACACACACCCCTACACACACACATGCTGACTTCTCCTTCCCGATCTGCAGCTTGTTGGTGACCATCTACGACGAGACGATCGCTCCGGTTCTGCGGAGCCAAGTGGAGTTTTTTTTTATTATTTTTATTTATGACGCGTTAATGAAGGTGCTGACCTGCCTGGTGATACTTCATCATCCTGCGGCGGCGTCCGTTCCCTTGAACATGCTGAAGGGATGCCAGCAGAAAGGGGAAGGATGCCAATCCATGTGGACGACACACACACACACACTGAGACCCAGAAAACACACACAAACTGGAAACACACACCATCTGAAGGACAGCATCCCTCATTCAGGACCAGAGAAGGTGACCTTAAGCTAACGCCCCAAACTGAAATCAGTCATTTCACCAGAGCAAAGCAGAAATCCATGACTGAGTGTCAAGGCTACAACAGATGGGAGAAAAAAAGCAGGAATAAACTTCTGCCAAAAAATCAGAAACAAGAAAATATTTGAGTTTGAAAAGTTGAAAATTAACAAGAAAAAAATGAAATTTTGAGAGGAATCTCACAAATTTTCTAGAAACAACAAGGAAATTTCTGAATTTGAAAACTCAAACATTTGCTTGAGAAAAAACTCAGAAATTTTGAGATAAACTCGTTTTTTTCCTGGAAAAAACTTGGAAATCCCCAAACTCTTACAGTTGAAAATTTACTAGAAAAAACTCAGAAATGTTTGCGTTTTTTTGCCAGTAATTTACTCCTCTTTTGTTTTCCTAATGTCCCTACTACGTGTCGTGGATTAAAATGTGAACTTGTGTGGTGGGTAACCCAGATAACTGCTGCTGAAGTCAAACAACGTTTCTCTGCTCCTTCTGGACCATCAGAGGTAATTTATGAGCAGATCACTTTAACAGCCTCACCTTTATGCTGCTGTTTGGGTTTAAAGCAAATGAGGGCCTTCATGAACCCCAGCTGTCTTGTCACCGGGGTCAGAGGTCATCACCGTGGCAGCCAGGTGATTTTAAACACCACAAAGCCTCCCAGCGTGAGCCGGGACTCTGAAAAGGAGCGGCAGCCTAAAATGAGTGATGGGGGACAGCGGGACTCCCGCGGCCCGGGGAGGCGGCCTGACCTCGCCTGGCGGGGTGAAGGGTACGCCTTGCTGTCATCTCTCCATCGCCGGCCTCCGCCGTGGTCGTGTGTCGAAGCAGGAAGCCCTCCTCGCTGGCTGCCGTCCAAAGCGGAGGTCTCTCACCTCCCGGTGGTTATTCCTGGATACCAAGCGGAGCTCCAGCCTCCTTTGGCCCAGCCCGGCCTTTCTTCTCCCGCTCTGGGATAACAGGCCTGTCCTTCAGCTATCAGCGGCCATTGTCTTGATTACACTCACACATCTAATATCAAGGTCACTTTCATTCATCTCTATGATCTGCAGGGTTGCAGCAGCTTCAAAGTAGAGAATAGGACATTTTTACGCAGTAATTTCACTGTAAAATGATTATTTATTCTGCTTTTAGTTATTTTTTGACACGAATAAAAAAACATGCTGATCTGACGTCAGTTTTCCTAATTTAAAGCACAATATGGACAAAAATCCGCCAGGTACTTTTATAAATTTCAGTTGTTATGCTAGATTTTGGCCACCAGATGTCACTAAATATTAACCAAATTTCACAATATAAACCATAAAAGATCCCAAACATTTAGCTAAAGGAAAATAAATTTGAAATAAAAGATTAATATTTATATTTCTCACTCTGTCTGGCTGTTGTGCCAGACAGTATTTTCACAATTTGAAAAATGATCTGAATATGTTTAGTTAAGCTTTAACCTTTTTTTAGCTTTATTTTTTGTCTTTCATCTTTGCTTCTGTTGGTTTTCAATTACGTTTCAGCAAGCCATAAAACAATCAATTAAGTATTTATTATTATTATTATTATTATTATTATTATTATTATTATTTTCTATCAATATTATAGCTTTTGTGAGTGTTTTATTTTACCCTATCTTTATATTTCATAATTTATTATTTATTCTTTAAATTTATTAGTGACTATTGATTATTTAAGTATAGAAATGTAAATGCTCTTGGAATGAAGCGCCTTTCTATTTTAAATGAATAGCATCGCTACAAAAGAGGAGCAAAGAGCGGCTGAACAGCTGAAGAGGTCCCACTCTGACTCTTTTTACAGATACTAAATGAAGTAAGCTTTATACGATAGCTATTTGTAAAAAGCTATCTAAACTTCGATCTTAAGCCCTGTGATTTTAATTGATCACCTTATTGTTTCAAATAATTTCTTTTAACCCACAATATCAAAATTTCGATTATTTTTGTGCTTCCATCGACACTATTGAGGCCTCACGCTAGCAAAGCATCTTGCTTTATTACACGATCCTCAAATTCGGGCCAGTCAGACCAACATATTTACACGGATAATTTCTGTTTCACAGCAAGTGTGGCTTCGACAGGAACATAATAAATATATGTAATACTTGTACAAGTTTTTAATACTAACGCAGTTTAGTGTTTAAAGAAGCGGTATCGTAGTGGTTTTAAATTAACGGCTGCCGGCGCCCTCCCCCCCCCCGTGTTTCTGCAGTGGTTCAGTCCGACGACGTCCTGCGCGGGAGCGGAAAACGTGCGTCGGCTTTACGGAAAAGGAGCGTTTTGTTGTATTGATGAAATAATATCTTCTACAAGGTCCAATTTACTGCAACCAGCACATTTTCCTCTCATAAGAAGCTAACACAGAACGGAGGTAAATAAAACTAAATCTTTCCGTAGCTTTGTTTGCTAACTTTAAGCTAGCTAAAGGGAGTTAATGAGGCGTTCACGTCTCGATCTGCATCCTGCAGGTTAACATGGTTTTTAAACACATCGGCTGTGGATGCTGTGTGTCTGGACTATTGAACTTTTTTTTAACTTTATTTATTTTACATTTTGTGGCGTTACACACACAAAATATGAAAACGATACATGATTCTCAATTGTTGTTTTTATAAACAAACCCCTTTTACTCTGATTTCCTTGGATAAAATTGAGTGCAGCATATTTTCTTTCAGAGATGACCTCGTGAATAGAGTCCATCTGTGTGCAGAGCTGGCCCGAGGCATAAGCAAGCTTAGCAGTTTCTTAGGGACCTCCATAAATGCATGACTCTTTAAAATGTAGATCTACTATTTTAACATTTTATTCAGAATGAGAATACTATCAAATTTAATTTAGCGGTTTCAGCATATATAAACCTACAGCTGGGTGATGATTATTATTATCTGAATTTTTTTGATGTCACTTTATTTGCAAATAAAAAAACTCAGATTTTTCAGAAATTAAGTCTTCAAAGACAGCAAATTTGATTGATCGATAAAATCAACAAGGGCTGCAACTAATGATTACTTTAGTTATCAATTAATCTAATTCAAAAATTGACTAAATATGTTAAGCGGCAAATAAATAAGCAATTCAGTTAATTTTTAAATAATATAAATACATTTTATTGCCTAAAATACCATAACAGTATTCTTTTATTGAGATGAAAAATAGCCTTTTGGCTAATTCTGCCGCATTTGCTGTAAACTTTAATATTTACTGAAATGTTAATGTGTGTTCAAATAGATTAAAATTATTACAAATTGGAATGTTTTTAAAGAACAGTGTTTGTGTTTATGGTGTAATCAATGCTGTCGCAAAAATACGTTAAAAAATGTCTTTTGTTATAATGTTTTTGTCACAATATATTGTGATAAAAAACCTTTAAACCTCAAAGTTGTTTTTGTGTAACATCATTAAGATTTCCAGGAGTTTTTTAGTGTGCTGTACGGACATAATGTGGCTTTTATTTAGTTTCAGTGTTTCTAGATGACTTGTCGGTCTCTAAACATTGTGGGCTTTTTTTTTTCAGTTTGGTTTCAAATTCAAGATGGCCGGAGACTGGAAGCCAGGCGACCTGATTTTTGCCAAAATGAAGGGTTATCCTCACTGGCCTGCGAGGGTAAGCAGCACGAAGCACATCACTGGTCAAAAATGTCCTAAATTTGACTGATATTTAAAAACAATGTTAGGTGCAACGTAAGATCTTAAAATGGAAAAATGCAAAGTGCAACACAAAATCTTCATCAAGGTTTTTGCTTTGAATTTAATTCATTTTAAGAGTTAAAAAATGCTCAACATCCAATCACTTTTACTAAAATGTGGACTTTTAAACAACAATTTATTAAACTTTTCTTGTTTCTGCAAAGAAAGAAAAATGTAGAAAAAGTTGATCAACCTGAAACATGTAGGATGTGGTTTACTGTTTTTTTGTTTATCTTTAATCTGGCAAACCTGCAGAAGCTTTTTATGTTTGAAATCAAGAGATTGTTCATTGTATTAAAATATTATCTGCTTAGTTTATTTTTGAGCAGGTAAAAATAAATAAAATGATATTTTTTGCTACGATAGAGTATTAGAGCCACATGAAGAAAAAATATAAATAAAATTACGAGAAATCTTGAGTAAATTTGTTTCTGTTTTCAGATCGATGAAGTGCCAGACGGTGCTGTGAAACCGTCCAACATTAAATATCCGATTTTCTTCTTCGGCACTCATGAAACGTGAGCAACAAACTGCTGATGTTTATCAAGGCGCCATTTTGTTCTTCTGAAGGATTTTAATAGATAAATGTTTGATGAGGGTCCGGTTTCGTTCCCCATTCTGCATTTTTAATGATTGGCACCAGTGCTGTGTTTACATTCATGACTGAAAGTATTTTCCCTCCTGCAGAGCGTTTCTTGGGCCGAAGGACATTTTTCCATACCAACAAAACAAAGAGAAATACGCGAAACCGAACAAAAGGAAAGGCTTCAATGAAGGATTGTGGGAGATCGAAAACAACCCAAAAGTTGAGCTGACTGCGCCCAAGGTACGACTCTGTTAAAAACTGGGTGTAAAAAGCAGAATTTCAACTTTAAAACATTATTTTCCACTGAAATAAATTCAGATTAGATTGAAATAAATCCAGATTAGATTCTCTTCTTACTGATTAGAACTAAACTTCAACCTAATTAAAAAATACTTAATTTATTCCAAAGGGAAGTTAAATGTAACTCATATCATCCAAATATCTTCAAAGAGTCGCTGTGGAAAGTGAAGAAGCTCCAGTAGCAGTCAGTGTTACAACTGCTCAGTTTAGAAAAAACAAGAACATTTAGGAGTTTCAAAAAAGTTGAATATTTGCTGGAAAAAAACTAAAATTTTGAGATTAATTCAGAATAAAAAAAAGAGAAAATTTCTGAATTTTAAGTCAAATATTTGATGGGGGAAAAAAATTAATTAATTTCAGAAATTTTCTAGAAACAAAGACTAAATTATTTGTTGGAAATTTACTTTTTCCCCCTTATTTTCAAATCTGCAATGTCCCTAACACGGCGCCGTATAATTCCGTTTCTTTTTTTATTTTTATTTTACTTCATTTGTCATTGTCGTTCAAACTGCTTTTTAAACAGATCAGCAAACAGACTTCAGTGTGAACGGTTTACGACTACATCCTTAAAAAGTCTTAAATTTATTTTCAAGAAATTGCAAGTTAGCTTTAAATATGTCAATCACGGTTCTTAAATTTTGTTGTGGCAGAACTATTTAATCTTTTATATTTAATATAATTTATTTGATTTGTCTTTGGGATTAATCTAGTAGCATTGAACTTTAAATATTCTGTGTCATCGTTTTTCTGTAAAGTCAAAGATTCGACTCGGTTGAGGCTACCGCTAACTAGCTGCTAATATAGCCTTGCTAGCTAGCTAGTTTTTTTTTGTTTTTAACCATGGGTAAGTTTTTTTTCTGTGCAGTAAACTAAACTTTAATCTGTGACACATGCTACAATCCCTCAACCATCCACTGCCTTTATAGTTTTTTACTTTAAAATTCAATCCATGGAGGCATTGAAGAGGCCTTAAGTATTAAATTTGATTTGTAGAAACCCGCATATATTCTGAATTAGCCAATAAACTGTTCCCAACGTTTCTTTGTACACTTTGCTCACAGCTGCATGATTTAAACCAGCTAGTCAGGATGATAGTTTCACTGCTTTAACAGATAAATAAAGCTGAATTTAAGGGAACATTGTGATGATGTGAACAGATTTTCTGCTGCTCTATAAAAAGAAGTTTTAATGAATCAAATCCTGTTTTTTTTTTTTTAAATCTGAAGCCGGTTCCTCCTCCTTCCTTCCTGGAAAAGGATTTGGAAAGCGGTCCGGAAGGAGAAGAAGACGCAGCCGATAAAGGAGTCAAACCCAAAGTAAGTTTTAGTTTTTTTATTTCCTGTTCATAACCTCCATTCCCATGTTGCTCCACTGCAGTGAATCTCTTCTGTTGCCAGATTCTTTTATGTTTTTTGTCTCTCAAAGCTTCCTGTGACGTTTATCTGCATCGTAACCGCAGGAAACGGTTTTCCCTCTCGTAGAGTTGATGTTTGGTAGCAAAAAGAGCAGGAAGCTCGCTGACCGCGCCTCGCTGCGTCCTATGCTGTGTCTATGGTGCATTCAGGTTCCAGGAAAAGAGGCTGAGGAGGAGAATGATGAGGAGGAGGAGAAAGAGGAGGAGGAAGGGTCTCTGATGTCTGAGCAGGGTCCTCAGATCCAGGATGTACGTACTCTTGCATGTCGGGTTGCCATGCAGCGGCGCAGGTCATGTCATCCCTTGTTTGGGTGGAAAATTTAAAAAAGCATGCTACATCGGCGGTTTTTCCGGAGCCGGGTCGGCGTTCGGGTCGCTAATGAAAATCTAACGGAGAGCTGTTTGTGTTTTCAGACATGTTGAGTTTGTGCTTGATGAATAAAAATGAGATTATTTGAAAGTTTTGGGTTCATTTCTTGCTTTTCTGCTGCATGATTCCACTGATTCCATCCACTTTCTTTCTCATCCAAGTGGTTCAGTTCTGATTTCATTGCTTTTTCATCCTAATTTAACAAATAAATCTGCAAAAGAAGGTAAGTATGAAATAAATTCCTTTTTGCATTGAGTCTGGTGTAAAACCTCAGCTGCACACTAGAGGGTGCTGTTGCTCTAAATCGGTTTGTTTCACTTTCTGCTTTTTCTCTTTACTTCAGCAACTTTCTAAGGAAGTAAAGTCTGCTTGTTTTTGAGGTCAGCTGGAATAAAATCAGACTTTCTGGTTAATTTTTCAGGTTTCTGCTCAGAAAGAATCGACTGATCCCTCAAAGCCCAAAAGAGGAAGGAAGAAGAAGGTTGGTAGTGACGCTGAAGGTGATTTAAATTCAGTTTTAGGAGCGATTAAATCGTTTAATCGTGTGTCTGTGTTTCAGGGCGAGCAGGAGAACGAAAAAGACGAAGATCCTGGAAGCCCCGTTAGTCCATCAGGTGGGATTTCTGCTGAAAAGTCTTTTTGTTTTACACGGTGAAAGATCTCTTAGATTCTGCTCATAGCTTCTGGACCTTGAAGTTGATCCAGTTTGCTTCAGCTTTTTGAGAGCTTTCTTCAGGAAGCTCTGCCCTGGTGGAAACAGGATCCTGGATCTGCTTTAACCTCCTCAATCATCATTAGTTTGCACCAAAATGGCCCCAGATGGAGAAAACTTTAAAAGTTAGCTTTATATGCTGATTTTTTTTATTATTATTTTTCATCCATTTGAGGTTGGGATGCAAAGAATTAGTCAACTTATGACTAAATGTTGATTAATGGATTATTAGATTAAAATTGTTCCAATTGATTAATTAATGATGTCTGCTTAGATCTTTTGTTAGTGTTGCAGTTTGGCCTCCATCCAGAAGAGGGCGACATCCTGAACCTTTCTTTATTCAGAATATTATGAAAAATTTAGCGCTTTACGTTATAGACATAAGACAAAATTCAGGCTTTTAAGAAAATGGCTACTTGTCAGTTAATTTGTTTGTCGCTCTATAAGATAAAATTGATCAACTTCAGATTAACTGATTAATCGATAACTTGCATTATCCCTAACCTGAGGCCATTTTGGTGCAAAGCTGAGATTTCCACAATATATTCTATTTTTGTAGCAATTAGTTGCTGGCAAGAATCAAAAAATAATATTTAAGCTCAACTGATGATATTACTGTTACTGATCATTTTAGGCTAAAAATGCCCTGAAAATTAGTAATAAATTGGCAATAAATGTAACAAGGGTCTTGTTATTGTGCACAATAATCTAAAAGCAAATAAATTTGTACCACAAAACTAGAGCTGCAAAGTAACAATTATTTTAGTAAATGATTATTCTGGCTATTAATCAATTATTCTGGTGATTAATCCAATGAAAAGTTGGCACATTCTGCTGATTTTTTTTAATATGTACTAAAAATGGTTTATACTAATCTGTTTATGTTTTGAATTAATAATTGGATAGGAAAGGTTACTTTACAGATTTTTTTTCCCCAACTGAAGCATTCTAGGTAGAATATATTTACAAATGAAAGGTCTTCTTTTCATCTTAAATGCAAAATGTAAATATATTTTTATGTAGTTTTGGTTTAATTGATGCTCTGAGTGTGTTACTCTTTCAGAAAATATGCTTTTTTTGAGTCAGTATACTCCAGTTAGCGATTAGTCGAATACTAAATTAGTTGACAATTATCGAATAATCACAATTAATTTGATTGCCGTAGAGCGCACCTGATTATAAGCCGCGCCCAGTACATTTTTAAAGGAAAACCCATTTTGTTCATACATAAGCCACACCTGTCTATAAGCCGCATGTGCCTACATACAGACGGTACACAGAAAGAGTTTTCAAAGTTTTAATAATATACCTTAGCTTTTCTTAACAAACAGGCTCTTTGCATCCGCGTTCGGGTTAAATTGGCTCAATTCTTTCCCATCTATTGAAAACGGCACTTTACACCGGGTATTTGCAGGGATTTTCCAAGGTAACAATTAATAATGTACATGATCCGAAGCCCCAACAAATAAACTGGAGAAAAGTTTTAAGATGTAGCCTCATTATACATTCACAGATACGAAGGTGAGTTTTACTTTCTTTAAACTTTGTGGCTAACTTTAGCTTTAGCTTATGCTAGTAGGCAATATTCTCGGACATTTTTCTTGTAAAACTCTGCTATTTAAGTATCTAAACATTTTTCATTCATTCTAACGGACGATGTTTTTACCTTATTTTCAAGTGTCTCTGACACTAACAACAATAAACGCGGGGCGGAGGGGATTTTACGGTTCAGGCTTTTTGCTGCCGAAGCACAACAACCTGATAGCTTAACAGTAGAGCAGCTCTGGTGTCTGAGTTCTAGTTCAGCTGACTGTTCAGGTTCAGAGTTGTTGCTTTTAGAAAAATATGTCCCTGTTCATTAAGGTCTCCGTTATTTCCTTTTATTAGTTTTTATGCTTGTTGTGAAGCAGGACGGTATTTACAGCAGTGCGTATGGGTGGATCAGTTGCTCGGCTGTCTGGCTCTGCTCTGCTCTCTCGTTCCCATAAACTTATAAACTCGCTCTTTCAGGCTGAATACAGAAGTGATTCCATGGAAATAACACAGGAAGCTCCTTTACCTTCATCTTTAGAATGAAGAAGCTGATCCGGAGTGAAGTGAAGGCTGCAAACTACAAGCTGTGCGGCGTTAGCTTTAACTGGTAGCGACCAATATTTATAAGTC
>CAEFZY010061401.1:0-41228 GCA_903066815.1 Brachyrhaphis roseni
TCTGGTCGCTATGGTAACGTTTACATATCCCTTCAAAATAAGATACAGATGCGCCACAAAAACGAACATTTTACTTTTGTTAAATTCTTAACTCACGATAACAACTAATGGGAACCCTGAGCTCGTTTCTCTGTAAGGAGACGGTCCCATCTAAATAAAAGATTCTCCAGACTCAAATAATACATGAAACGGAAATATTTCATTATTTCTTGTGCGGCCCGGTGGTTGGGGTCCACTGGACCAGGTCATCAAATCAGTCTATCAACTACGTTGCCTGTAGGGATTTTTAATGTCCAGCAGGTGTCAGTATTCAGTGACGCAGTATCGACACAGTATCAATACAGTTTTGCTATGGGTCGAAACGATACATGATGCCTCATTTACCCATCACTACCTTAAATCTTACTATTTCAGTTTACTGACCTGCATTGTCGTATGGTTTTCCTTCCGCTAATCCTCTCTGTGCTGTTTTTCTTTCACTCTCTCTCAGCCTGCCAGTCAGCTTCTCCACACAGCTGTTTCTCCTCCTCTGTTTTCCCTTCTGCTTCCTCTCTCTCTCCCAGCTGCCTCTACTTCCCTCTGATTAGTCCTCCTGGTTCTCAACTCATTCGCCACGCCTCCCTTATTGTTTGAACTTGTCTGTCCTCCTTTTTTCTCTTTTAGATTGAAGTTGCTTTAAGATGATTGACGTACATATTTGTGTTGGTGTGACGTAAGATATTAACCGCTCACAATCGCTCAAAGGAACCCCTCTTTGAACTATCTGAGCAATCCTTTTAATGCCCCATCTACTTCAAACCTGGTCAAGGTCAACACATAAATCACTCATGGCTATCAATACAATTTATATCAAATTATCTATGTTGCGCTATGGTCTAATGAAGGAATTAAGCTCTTTCATTACCAAATAGACGGTTAATATCTACAAGAAGCTTTTCTGCCCATTTTCCCCAATTATTTAATTTTATCCGCTTGGAGTTCATTCTGATTTTTCAGATTGTTTTGGCATCTATCTTTTGCCAGCAAAGTTTGTTTTTTCCTCAGGCAAGTGTTCAATTAACAAGTGCCTTCAAATGAAACTCAACTAAAGCTTTCATTACTTCACAGTTGTCAGGAATGGCTCTTTGCTCTTCAAAGACTGAAGGATTTCTAGCATGACGATCTCCAGAAGTTAAAGAAGGCGTGATCGATTGTCATGGAACACATACTTTAATATTAACTTGCCACCAGGGGTCACTACGCCTGGGAGTGTGTAAAACTCTGACAGCATCAAACAAACAGAAATGCTATTACTAATGCTGCCCATGGAATAATATCGCAACTCTCATAATATTAGTATTTTTTGTAATTATTTTTGATGCATTCAAACAAACAGGAACATGTCAGAGTGAATGTTTAAAGTTAGTATAATTAGTAACCTGTGAAGTCGTGACTGGGTTTGACGTCAGACTTGAGGTAACGGCGTTCTGGTGAAGTATTCCAACATGGCGACGGCCACAGAGCCTCTTACAAACATCCTTTCATAGTTGGAGTTGATACATGCAACATTGAGTTCAGTCGCACGCTTACATGCGTGTCTTGTAAAAATAAACATGTTTCCGCCACATCTTATTACTGCTGACGCGAGGTCCTTATGAAACATCTGGAATTTTGTCAGTAGATGTTCGGTGGGTAATTGGCCGGGTAGCCTGCCTCAGTAACACATTCTGCAGTGTGTCTTTTACGATGCCGGGAGATATACTGACTTTTGTTGCTTGTTGTAAACGTTGTTCCCCTCTTTGGGCCATTTTGCACAGCTGACTAAGAGAGCGCTTGGACCGCTGTCGACAGAAAAGGTTTTTGATTTAGGTAGACTCTAGCGATTTTATTAGGCGTTACCAGCAGTTCTGTCGGTTGTGCTCTAACAAAAATTTCAAAGAATCATTGGCATTTCTCGTTACTAGGGACTGAGACTGCACAGTGTGTATGGGACTGTAGGAAAATATGGCCATGCCAAGCAGGATATCGATGAAGTAGTGGCTAAAGCTAAATGCTAACCTAAAAGGGTATTGCACAGTTTTCAAGGAATCTAGAGACTGTGATTTTCCACATTCTAAAATCCAAAACAAAGTTTCTTGTGACCGAAAAACATAGCATGTTAGAGTGGCCCAGTCAAAGTCCTGTCTTGAACTAGCTACTATAAACACAGGGAGTCTCATGGGGCTTTGAAATGTGAGTAAAAAGGGAACCACTCAGTTTAGCCATTCAAAAGACAAAATGATACAGTTATAGCACCCACTGATGTGCACTGAAACACATGCACAGCTTTGATATGGATCAGATGGAATATTGGGACATTTAGATGGAGCTACCCACCAGGAAGCCAGGATTTCCGCACCATGCAAGCTTGTCAGTTCTGAGCGATGTTTTTCATTAGACTGAATGAAACATGCAAAGTCTCCTTACCAAAATGTTAGCGCACTGCATGTAGTTGCACATTAGATTATTAAAATCCTTCAATTTAATGTAAATGTAATGGGGATTTTACCAATATGTGCCCATTGGAGGTCTTTAATTGTTCCCTGTCTTATTTCCTGTCACAAATAGGAGTAGTGTTGTCATCTCCGCTGAGTGGCCAGTGAATAATTTCAAATGTTTTAGTGTCACTAAGTCACACCTACATAAACATCTTCACACATTTCTATGTGTTTGGAACTCTGCAAACATTAAAACATTAATAATGAAAGATGCCTGAACTTCACCTACTCCAAGGCCATCACGCCGCAGCGTACAATTCATATAACGACAAAGAAAACTTGAGATTTTGAGCTGTAAAAACTAGTAGAGCGAAAGAAAAGGAATTGTCAAAATAATTGATAATCCACCCCACACACCCCAAAAAAGAAGCTTGTGTGCTATAATGAACTTCAGACGAAGTAAAATGGATTACCTTGAGATGTGACTGTGTTCGTCGTTCCATCAGCGCGGGAAAGTTCTTTTGATCGATTCAGTATTTAGAAAAAATAAATAAATTTAATGTTCTTATAGTTGAAATAACCAAGTAAACGTGCTGAGTGAGGTTGATCCTGCTCTCATTTCTCCATAAATCAATCCTACATCCCACCGACTTCACTTATGCATTCTGAATGTCGCATTTTCACCCCCAGCGCACTCGTGCCTCCCCCCGTCCTCCCCCATCTTCTCCCCATTGCTAATCGATAAGGGACGGCCTTGCACTTGTTTAACCTGCCCGACTCTTCCTCTCGAGTCTGGAGCAGGTGACACGTTCCATTAATAAATAAATAAGCAGGGAGGAACTGGAGCACTCATCACAGCTCACAGCGATGAGACAATTATCACATGGCAAACAACGCTCTGCCATCATCTGCCACAGTCAGAGAAATCAATAGGACTCGCAGAGGAGATTGAAAAGGGAGAGCAGGGTCTGCAGAAAGACAGAGGTTAGGAACATGGAGGGAAAATATAACGGAAATATTTATGGGTGAAGAGCCAGAGGAGATTTTATCCTTGTAGTCACAGTGTAGGCTTGCTTTTGATACTACGGACCTTTTTAAGCGACCAGTTTCGGTGAAACAACATGTTGAGCATGTCCATATTTCAAAACGAACTCAGTAAAAAGTAGAATGTGTAAAAATACTTAAAAGGTAGAAGCCTTTGATTGTTTTCCTAGTGGGGTGAACATTTTTAAGGGCCTCCTTGAAAAAGTATTTATACCCATGGAATTCTTTTTTACATTTTATAATGCAGTGAGAAACTTCAGTGTAGATCGCTTGAATTTTAGGTGTCAAAAATGAAAAAAAAACTGCAGCAAGAAACAAAAAGTTTTTGCTCCTACTAATAAAATTTGGAAAAGTGTGACTATGCTTTAGTCGGTGAAACCAAAAGGTTACTTTTAGGCCTTCATTCAAAATTACATGTTTTAGGTACAGTGGTGGCAGCATCATGGTGTGGGAAAGCTTTAAAGCATTTCAAGGAACAGGTGGAGAGAACCTCAGTATGGAAGGATGGCTGAAGTTAAACACAGAACAATCCTTGTAAGAGGCTGCAAGACGTTTTAGACTACAGGACAGTGAATGTTACAGAACAATGCATATTAATGTCAAATGAACATCCAGGACTATTAGTTAATTGTGCAGGGAAAGAAAAACTTGCACTGCTTGTTAATGCAAATGAACAGCCTTTGTTAACAACCTCAGGTAGCTCATCAGGTGTGATGACAGTGCTTCTGAAACTTTGAGACCCGTTTTCTCACTAATCTCGTTTGCAGAGTGCCAACATTCAAACGTGCATTTCTACATCTTTTTTTTTTTCTATATTTCCATCCATTGAAATCATTGGAAAGTTTGGAATCCTCACTTTCAGGAACTGTAACTATCTCAAAATGCTCTTGGGGATGCATGTTCCTGGTTGTGTTGTGACCTGCTATATATATATGGACTGTTTTTGTCTCTGTCCTTATTCTCTGTTAATTTAATTTAATTGCCCTTGTACTTGCAATTTCATAGTGTTCTCATCTTTCCTTTCCTTTTTATTCCACTTAGAGATTAGGAGTTAGATAAATTCATCATTTGCTAGGTTGTAGCCCTGTATTTTACCTTTAGAAAGTCCCAATGTGAACTAAGAATTTAATGGACAATTCATTTAAACCTAGAAATGTGAGTAGGTTTCCCTTGTTGCTATGAAAATAAGAAGGTCTTGATGATTCAGTTAAGCTTTAGTCATATTACTTATATAGCGTAATTTCACAACTAAAGTAATTTCAAGGGCCTTAAGAAGACAAATACATCTGATTGGCTTTCAGAAATATGTAATAGAAACAATCCGAGTCTAACCATTTAGTCAGATTCAAACATATTTAAATATATTCCCTTTAAATTCTAGTTATTATACCATAAGTTCAGATTCAGTTTTTAATGCCAACTGGTAAAAAGTGATCTATTCAAAGAAGGCCAGTCGATTGCAATCAGTGTTGACTGATGATAAATGAGTTGTATGTAACCTTCCCAGCACTGTAGAGTTTGCCGGCTTCCAAAATTAACCAGCAAGTATTTGGAGGCCTTAAAACCTCGTTACTTTGGACTAACACCAATGTGGAGATTAAACTCTGGACTTAAAATAGAAAGGTGGAAAGAGATTAATGCTCACATTACTCTGAATCTGGTGGATGTGATAAGGGGTTCAGCATATTAAGTTTTTAAGAGGATAATATTTCAGTGTTATGTTTACAGTTTCCACCAGTGCCTCTAAAACAAATAGCAGCAGAAAATCCATATACTGGATGAATAACAATACGGCATTGTTGTACTGTCAAGAAGAGTGATCAAAAAAATAAATACATTTTAAATCACAGCTAAAAAAATTACGTTATGTTGCTGGTGACTGTTCTAAATCAACATATAGCGTTCCTTGCGAAAAATAGTTTTACACCTTGGACTGTTTCTCATTTTGTCATGTTACAGCCAAAAACATCAAAGTCTGCTTATTGGTTATTCGTTCTCTTTTGCATCTATTCTTTGTGTCAGACCAACACAAAGTGGCACATTTTGTGAAGAGATGGAAAAATATGTGGTTTTAAAACTTTTTATTTTTTATAATAAGAATTCATAAAGAGTCCAAAAAATAAATTAAACCCAGTGCCACAAATGAACCTCAGTATAAATCAAAATGAAGCATTGCTTTAGTTATAGATTAGACAAACAGTCTTCTTATGAGATTGGTCAGCTGATCTCACACAGACATATCCTCACAGTGTCATAGAAACAGCAGCTGACGAGTCGTTGACGTTTGGGATTAATCTTTATGCTAATTGCCCTGGTAAAGCTGTTGAAATGGACTCAGTAATCATCTAAGAGGAGATTCTCAATTCAAATGAGACCAAGATTCCATGAAAGCTGCACATCGCTTTAAACCTTGAACATAGCGTCTTCACTGTGAAACATGCCAGTGGCAGAATCTTGTTTATGTGATGCTTTTCTACGTTGGGTACAGGAACAGTGGTCAGTGTTAACTGGAAGATGTGTGTTGCTCACTTCAAAGGAATCCTGGAAGGAAAATCTGTCAGAGTCTCCAAAATAATTGAGACTTAAATGCCAAGGTTCCAGCAGGATAGCAACCTGGAACAGTCAGAGCAACCATGCATAGGTTAAGATTGAAGGATGGCCATGAACTGGAATTACCCAGTTCGTCTTTCCAGAGGAAAGACTTGGAAATGTATGTTAACAGAGGCTCTCCGTTCAATTGGACTGAGCTTGAGCTATTTTGCAAAGAAGAATGAGTAAAGGTTTTCGTCAGTAGATGTGCACAGTTGGTGAAGATATACACTGAAGACTTTCACTGGCCCACTCTTACAACACAGCAAGATATTGCAATGTTCTTATAGGTCAGATATAAAGCCACAGCAGGTGGGATTTTGTCGTTACACCCACCACAATCACTACACATCCATCGAACTGTAAAAAAAAAAGAAAAAAAAAGCCATCCAACTAAAAACTTACACATTTGTACAGTATATAGGGTGCTGAGTGAAAGCTGGACAAAGAGCAGAGATCTGACAATTCACAAGAAAAGAAGAGGCCGATTGCTAAATTTGAAAAATGAAGCTGAAGATGGCCGAGAGTGGAACTTACTGGAAAAGTAGAAAAAGAATTCCTTTTCAGTTCTGTCTGAGCCACAAACCATAATCTTCTCTGTAGGTGTTCAATGCCTATAACCACAAAAAAAAGGGCCTTTAATCCCGATTTAATGAAGGTGGAAGGACAGTTTTATAGACTCCTCTTTGTTGTAGATGGCTTGAAGGTGAGACCTCTGAACAGAGAAGAATTTTATGCATTCAGCCCCTCAAGTGAATTACATTTTTTCTATTGTTCATTCAGCGTGGGAACCAAACTTGGTGAAAGAGAAAAGCGTGCTGGTTGAAAAATGTTCACACCATTTCCATAGACTCAGTGGAGCCGATGCATATTTTGTTTTCCGATCCCTGAATTATTGAACAACTGAAATAGTGACGATATGTTAAAGGAGGCAATTTCATTGTGTTCTTCATCATAATTATCCGTATGATTTGGATGAAAACGGGCGTGCGGGCTACTTACTACATTTTTGGACGCACCCTTGTATTCCTCTGGCAATTGTTTTAGTTGTGGATAATTGTGTTCTTTCATTTTTAACCAGACTGCACATGAAGATTTTACTGGAGCATGAACAAGCGATCTAATTAGCAGTTGGCAAACAACAAGGCGAATTACTGTTGTCTCATGGTAGAAGCAAGGCCTGTAATGATAAACAAGATGGTCAGTTGGCAAAATTAAGTTCTTTGAAACACTTACATTTAAGTACAGTGATACCTTTTTGATTTGAATAATATATCTGCTGATTTTCTCAAAGTTAATGAGATCGTGTGTTAATTTCAGACTTAAATAGAAATGTTTTGGTGACGCTTTCACTGTTTAACTATTAACTGCATGAGAAACGCGTTGCGTCAGTTATATCATTGATATTAATCATTGCAAAGCTGATAAAAATTGCAAAATGCTGGCCACTTTTTTACAGTAGCGTGTGCTTTTAATCTTCTCTTGATATTAATAAAAGCACAAATTAAGGTTGCTGACTCTGAGACTGCCTCCTCAAAGTCAGCCTGATGAGCCATGAGGACTAGTCATTGTAATGAGCGAGCCTCATTATAAACCAAATCACCCTTTTCTCTTATGAATTCAGCATGAAGAGCACTCTTTTGTGTAATTAATCTAACACAGGGGTTTATAAAGGCAACAGCCAATAGAATTACACATTCATTAGTGTACAGGAATCATGTTGTTCATTACTATTGTAAATGAAAAAAGGTAAAAGGTATCCGTTTCCCTTAAACTTTATCTCATTATTGTAAACTTGAGTGTGTTTATTCATTTTGTGGGCAATGGGGGATTAAATGCCACAGACCAAAAAAGTTTATGATTTTTTTTTTTTTGTATTTCTAATAAATATTATGAAGACAAAGTTTCAAAAGTTAGGGTTAACTTTTGAAACATTATTCCTTCAAAGCCACAGTCATGCACTAGGTGCTGGTCTATTCCATTCAGTCCTAACACAGTATAGTAAAGTGTGTGTTTGTCATGAGATAAAAATATATATAAGTCCAAGAGATTGAAATACTTTTACAAGGCACATTTAATAAGAGTAAATAGCATTTACAATTTAATCTCTGCTAATGCAAGTTTAGATGCAACTATGGTATGTTGTTATTTTTCTAGTCACTTAGCTAAAACAAGTTTTATTAGTCAAGACAGCACACTTGATTAAATTCAGAAGGAACAACTTGAAAACAACAAAAAGGGCAATTTAGGAGGAGAATACAGACTCCTAAAAATTCAAGATCTCTAAACTTCAAAATATGCAACCAACTAAAACACTGACTAGTTAAGGGTATCATTTGAGCTGCCATGTTTTGTTCACTCCTACGTGCTTGACAGGTCAAAGGACAAACTAAACCCCGGAAAGAAAAGTAAAGCAAAATTTCTCAATTTTAGGAAAGTGACAGACTAAGGCTTTTACGAGAAAGTCAATCAGGACAGATGGGTTGTTATTCTTTACAGTAAAATACACGTTACTCCTAATCTTAATGTTAATTTTCAATGTGTCAGCATTGTGCCTATATGTCCAACTTGCACTTAGTTATTAAATGAGCAATGCAGCAGACAGCCAAGCTTCCTGTCAGACATTCTCAACGCAATACCAGCATAGAGCTCCGATGCAAACTCTTTATTAGTGTGTGCGTAAATAGCCGTGGCGCAGTGTGTTTAGATGGCATTGATGACTGTGCTTGATGTGGTGGCATCTCCACACCTGTGCTGCCATCTGTGCCCCCGCGCCTCCTGTGACCGCTGTGCCTCCTGGCACACAAGTGTCGTATTGAAACCTTGATAAACACATCTCATCCACCTGTCCTCTGGAAGAAGGAAGCAAAGACTTTCATGTACTTTGGTAAATTTTAAGGGAGTCGCAAAATCTCATAAGATGAAAAGAATAGTTGATTTGGTTTGGCAGCCTTGAAAAATGATTCTATGATTTGATAAATAAACATTCATTTCCTAGCCCTCACTCCTCTTCTTGCCCTTAAATGGTAGCGCTTTGGAATAATATGTCTCTCTTTAAAGTTGCGGCCCTTCTTCGGAATTATTGTCGGCTTTTTTCCGCCTGCTGGTAAATTGAAATAAAGGAATATAGCTTGAGCTCAAGTCAGTGCAAACAAATGGTTCCACATGGTCTGGCCTGTACTTGTACAGTGCTTTATGAAGTTAGAGGACTCCAAAGCACTTTACGCTACAATCAGTCAGTCACCAATTCAGACATTCAAATGCTGATGGTGATAAGCCACATAGTAGCCACAGCTGTCAGACTGACAGAAGTTGCCATTCAATCACCGGGCCCTCCGACCACCACTAGCAGGTAAAGCAGGGTGAAGTGTCTTACCCAAAAACACAATGGCAAAGTGACTGAAACGGATAGAGTGGGGATCAAACTGGAAACCCACTGGGTGCAAAACACACGTCTACTTCATGAGGCTGTGCATGACGGAGGTAGGTTATGTGGCAAAATTATATCACTGTTGTCTGAGCGTATATCTGAGCAATGCCTCAGATATACACTGTTACTCCAGTTACCATTCTTTAGAAACATTCCAATCATTCCAGAGAAACTCCTCTGGGTTTCTCTATTGGTCCTGCTCTCCCAGTGGACCCAATCTCGAATAAATGGTATATAATGGATGGATGGATGAATGGAGTTGTCCAGGGTACTGTAAACTGGCTCTCTCACGTCACGTTACTTCTTGAGTGCCTTAACTCTGGACCTTCAGATTCCTGAATCCTGTAGGACTCCCTCCGTTTCCTCCTTCCTTTATTCCTTGATCGGTCTTTCAGACATAAGACCTTCTCTATCACGTCCCAAATCCTCCTGATCTCCTCACCACTCACCAGCACATTCTTGCACTAAGAGTCAGAGCTTACTTTCCTCCAAGAACACATTTGATGCCTGTTCACTCAGAAGACTCTGAGGACATAGAACAGTCACTCTCCCCTGTTGATAGCCAGTCTTAGACCTAAGGTCTTTATAAAGGATAGCGAAGAAGCCATACAAAAAGTGTGCATGTGCCCAAAAAACAAAAATGGCAAATGGAAATAAAAATATGCATGCACAGTAGCAAGCAATTTTATAGGTCAAAGCTCCACTTAAATGATTGCGTATAAGGTTCTGCCTCAGATTCTGCCATCTATGTGTCTGGTCTATGTAAACGGCCTCATGAATGTTAGGTGCACTTACATGATCAATGTTATTTCATGGTCACCAGCATCAACCACAGAAAAAAAACAAGAGAAATTGACACGTAAAAACTTCCTTTTTCGGTAGCCACATTAGTGGTTGGGACAAATAAAAGTTATACACAGCCACCGGCATTTTAGGAGGCCGATGGCATGCTGCACAGAGTTGAGCGCTCACAGGTGTGAGCCATATGAAAGTGCGGCTCCTCTGTGGGTTTTGAAACAGGGTTTGGAGCCAGCGCCTGAGGTGGTAGCCCACATCTCCTGCAGGTTATAGTGGAAGAGTGCATCAGATCAGGCCCAGGAAAGTTTGAATTTTCTTCCTGCTTCTTCCATTTGTAAAATCTTTCAGCAATGTCGCCACAATATTCAAATATTGCTGCCTCACACCTTGTCAAATTATATGCATGTTCATCTGTGATACACAGATAATTTAGGGTGAGGAATTTGATGGTGTGAAAACTTTGACGACACGTTGTGCGGACTTTGATTAAAGCTTTAAGTTGCTTATGGACCTTTTTTTTCTCCATTTGAAAAGTCCTCGTGGATAGTTATGGTTTAACTAAACCATAACTATAAATAACTGCTATTTTAAATGCATGTGACAAGTTTGATCTATGATTAAAGTTTGATATGGAGTGAAATTAAATTTTAAATGTTTTCATGGTGCTGTATGTGTAATGCCCATTGAACGGCCCTCACATTTTCAATTTTGGGAATAACCATGTTTTCGGAAAAGTCTTAGTAAAGAATAGCATGAAAATGGTGCATTTTAGTGTTTTTCTGGATGTTCCAGAACTATCACAGAACCATTTGAGGCTCAGAAAACAAACAAACAAACAAAAAACTCCAGTCTTAAAAATAGGATGAAAATGAAGGTTTAAACAGGTTAAGATAAAATAGGTTTTAATTCAGAGAGAAATGGGAACACCCTTTGGGATTTCGGTTGTGGGATCAATTCACTTTAAGTCAAAACTAAAGCAGCTCTCCAAAATTCGCCATCTGACATTTTACAAACTTTTTTTTTCTTTTTTCTTACAAATATGCAGGACTGGAGGGCCAACAGCAGTTCCCATAGCAACCAGCAGAGACTCCAGAAATCATAGAATAAAACTTTGTCAGTAAGAACAAAAATCAGGATCTGTAAAATGTTTGCAATTTATTTTGCACTGTTCGGTAAAGAATCAGCAAACACCCTCAGAGGCAAGGCCCCGTCGCCGCTTTATGTGAAAACATGAACATAGACCAATGCAAAGATAAGGAAAATGACAAGGACCTTGTTATTCTCAATTCAACACAAACTGCGTTTGTGTTGAATTGAGAATAACAGGAACAGAACAATGTCAGGTTTTGTGGATTTTTTTCTCTAAAAATAGAGAGAACGTCTCACACAAAGAGAGAAAAACACAATTAAACAAGCAAATGGCAAAAAACATAACTGCAGCTAAATTATTAATCAGTCCCATTACATCAGCTTGGAGGAATTTTAGTTTATTCTTCAGCACCGAGCAGCTTTAGCAGTGGGAAGTCGGCAGGTTGCCTTATATAAACTGTTTTTTTGTTGTTTTTTCTTCTTCTTTTGGGATGATAGTCAGGACTTTAACATGGCCATTGCAATGCATTCACTTAATACCCTACAACCTTCTCTCTGCCGAAAGTACTTGCCTGCTTAGCATTGTCTTGTTGCATGTGTGGAGAGTGACGTTCAGAGCATTTCTTTAAACATTTCAACAAGAAGCACGAATGTGTGGAGTGTCTCTGTGTTAACACTGCAAAGTAAAACAACCTGGTGGGGTGAACTCTGCCTCAGGCTGATCTGTGCTGGGAAATCCCATATAGGAAGTGAATTAATGGGTGTGACTGTTCAGATGAAAGGGCTTGGATACAGTTTTGCTAAAAAAAATAAATAAAAAAAGTCTCATACAAAACGCTCTACAAGCTGCCTTCTGTTTGACTACATCATTTTTTTTTTAGCAAACCGCAGATGGGGACTAATTATCCTTTTGGAGAACACTGCCTCTCCTTTAGTTCTGCTGTACCCTCCATTTTGGTTCACTGTGTTTTTCTTGTGGAGTCATTAGCATTAATGTGAGCCTACATGACAGAGGACTGTGGCTTATTACATGTATAGGGGATATATTTGATTTGCTTTATTATTATGTGTTAAAAGTAATAAATATAACAAAAACTGGATGAATTTTGTTAGTACTAAAAATAATATTGTGATGTTGTACCTCTTTAAACTAGAACAATGCATGAGTCTCTGTGCTTCGTCTAAGACAAGTCACGACAAAATACCACGTTAAAAACGTGACTTGTAGTTTTTATGGGGAAAGTTTTTTGCAAAATTAGCTTTAATCTTCTTTTGGAGTAACCATTGTTGCTGAGTTTCTCGTCCTGACCTTCACTCTTTAACACACAACTTTTTCAAAATAGTTGTGTGTTAAAGACGACACTAAAATTAATAGGTGGCGTCTTATCACCTAGTAATTTCACAAGGATCACTGCTGTTAAGAATTGGACAATTCCAGTGAAGGAGTTTATACTTAATGAATGATCACTGCAGGACAGCAAGGAAAAAAACTAAATAAAAATAAATAAATGCTGTTTATTACAGCTTTTAAAGTGAAGTTTTAACTGGCTAAAATCCGTATTGTCAGGATTCAAGGTTTACTGAAAGCAGTTAAATGCATTGCAAATTTCTGACTGTAATTTAAAGATCTTATCCTTGCACTTAATTAGCAAATGTAAGCATTAATGTGTGCAAATAAACTTAACAAGACTTTTATAACTCACAAACTTTAACCAAGTGTGAAACAATGCAGCGGGATTAGTGTGTTCCTTTTGATAGTTAAGAATTTCATGATTGGTTGATTAGTGCTAGAAAGAGTTGGGATTTTTATGCTGATGACAGGAACTGTGTTGTCTGCAGTTCAAGCTATGGGCCTTAGCTGTTTGTGTAGGGAGTGCTTATGTTTTTCCAAGACCTTTTATTGTGCACATCTTTTCCCACCCTGGAAACTTTGCCCTATCCACTGCACACACGCAAACTGAATTCCTTATGGTGATTAAGGCCTACTCTCCTATTTCTGTATACATTTCATGGAGGTACAGCCACAGAGCAAGAAGATGAATGAATGAGTGAATGAATGAATGATTACTTTGAACAAAAATAAGAAAAACAAAACCTAAAATATAAGATCAATCAAATACCACATCCAAACAGTGAAGTTTGAAATACTTAAATTGCACAGATTTACAGTGCAATGAAGAATGTGATTTAACATGCTGCAAAAAAAGCATCTTTCACAAACCCAATGTCGCGTATTGCCTTGTCTTGTGGCTGAATGAATTGTCACATCCCTTGTCATCAATCACATTTATGTTCACTTTTCAAGATTCACTCAAATTTATTTAAAAATCCGGAGCTATTTTGGAAACTATAGGACTCAGGAGCAAGCCGCAACATTTCACAGACAGTGGATTGTGCGTCCCTTCTGTCAGGGTGGACAAGGCTGACCACCGCTCGCACACACGGTTCCAAAGGGAGCCATCAGACGAGCTTCAGCAACCCCGAGGGTGATCTGCCCAACTCCTAAGTGGATCACTCCACATTGTCACAATGGTTTCATAAAGCTCAGCGGGACAGGGCTATGATTTCTTTTCATCACCCGCGAACCCAAACAGGGTTTGTCAGGCTCGCAAAATGCACTCGGGCAGTTGTGCAACTTTCTGTGCACATGTTTGCATGAAGCCTTATGACCCCGCACTCTTCGTTGCGAGCCATTCCTACACATCCACCTTCACGTGTGGTAATTGTACATCCTTACTCTGTCAATCGTACCCCGCTGTTCGTTTGCGCAATGTGGTAGGGGTTCTGGTCAAGGGCAGAGATGGACACGAACTCAGCAGGTCAGCTGCTGTAATTGCAACCAGTCATTGGTTAAATGCTCCCTCAGTTTCCCTCTCATGCAGAGTGGAGACATTACAATAATGAGGGTGAGAGGAAAGGGGAGGACAAAAAGTGAGGCTGAAGCAGCGGAGAGGTTAACGCGAGGTGAAAGACGAGTCAAAGAAGGCAGGATAATGATAGAAGCAGTGGGGATTATGTCCTGTCTAAAACCGAACCATGAGGTAAAGGTACTTAGTTATTCATTTTTAAATCATTTATTTCCTCTTTAAATCATCGGCTGAATGCGTGAGATGAAGATGGCGACAATGAAGCAGTAGGAATAAAAGGTCTGGATGAGAGGCTGATGACAAAAGCTGGAAAAATACCGACTGTGATTATGACAGTAGCTCTGATCCTTCCACTTTCAACCACTCCCTGCTGCACAATCATTGAGGTTTGCAGAGGTTGTGAGGGGTCTGTGATTGACTGCATCACTCTGCGGTGGATTTTAAATAAAACAACGCTCCTGCTTTAATCTGTGGCCTCATTACAATATAAATGTGTTTTAGTTAAAAAGTCTTTTTTTTTCAGCGAGAGATGACAGGAAATAAAGTATTATGAGAGCGGAAATGTGGAAGGATGCAGACTGATGAAATTCTGTTTCACAATTCATGAAACAGAATTTCATGAATTGTGCATGTGTTATCTCGAACAGAATGCAAAGCGTATGAATATTTTGTCGATTTACTCAGATTTTGTTTTAAAAGTCATATTTCATTTGATTTTATTTCTCCTTGTGTTTTTTAAGTATCCTTTTTTTCCCTTTTTTTTTAAGCTGGAATTCTTTACCTCACAGATCTCCGTCTCTACAGGTTTTTGCCTCGTAGGCGGTCAGAAGCCAATGTGAATGAGTTTCTGTATGCTTTACTGCCTTATGTGGTCAAAGGACAATAGATGACTCCTAAAAACCTACAACATAAATAGCTTTTTTCTGTGAAAAACCAAACATTTTAAGTAATTTGGTCAATGTAAATAGTGTTTTTTAGATTGTTATACATACGACAGGACTTATCAGTGCTTTTTATGCATTTTTCTCCATTTGTAGAGCAATGTATAATAATGTATGTAGTTATGTACACAATAAACACATGGATGAACGTGCTTTGGTCAGATGCAACTGTTTTTCTTGACATGGATGCACTTTTTATCATCAGCATGTATTTGTGCCCCTGCAAAAGATGATAAAAACTCACATCAGTTGTTTTCTGGTTTTACCTGTGCAATTCTGGCTACTCTGTAAAGTTTGGTGGCAAACACAAAAGACATCACTCTAAACCACTGTGGCCACTCATACAATGGAATGGTTTAGATAAAAGCGCATCCAGTTCTTCAAATGTGTAACCGTTAGGAATTATTTTTCAAAGAATGAGCAGAAATGTCAGTCTGTATGAACACAGAAGTAGCCTAAAAGACTTTGAAATGTAACTGGAGGGCGTGTGTTGGGGTATGTACCACCTAGTAGCAGGGTGGTAAACATTTACTGTGCACCACTCAGCGGTACACAGCACAAATCACGCTGAATTCACTGAGCGCAAGATTAATCAGAGATTAATCAATTAATCTGACATGTACGTTCGGAGCACCCTGGAAATATTCACACTTGCACACAGAGGTCAAGCAAGGGCCAGATTCAAACTCAGGCCTTTCATGCTTCAAGGCAAAGGTGCTATAATCAGCATACAGTCTTACACGTGGTTTAATGGCAAACCCTAACTTGCTCCGATGCATAGTGTGCAATCAAAATGCAAAGAAAAAGTTGAAGACAAAGATTTCAGACTGCAGTAAGCTATGCCAAATAAATAAAATCTGTAATCAATACCACTTTGAACCTTAGCCTTAAATGTAATGAAGAAGCTAAAAATGATGTTCTTATGTAATAAGACTAGGTTTTGGTCCCCACAGTCATAATCAGTCTTAAAAAATTATTATGACAGGAAAAATTAGGACTTAAAACCTATAAACATATACAAAGGCATACAAATACATTGAAAAGAAATGGAGATAGAAGAACATGCATTAAAGTCTGGGGCTAATCTAAGACAACAGAATCCTGACAGCAGATGGTTTGGTAGGTAGAAACGTAGATCCCTGTGTTGTTGCTCAAAATAAAGCCTATATAATTTTTTTTCTACTTGTTTTATACACAGCTATAGAAAGGTAATTGCTGTACAAGCTCATTTGTGTCCCTGCTGGCGACGGATTGTCTGCACTTCTGCACAGCATGTAACTGGCTTTATGTGAATAGTGTGCGAGTGTTTGCTTCAACACTCACACAAGACTGCAAATAATGTAACGGTGTCAGTCAAAAGAAATGCTTCTCACCAAGGATGATGGAAATTACATGCAAGCATGCATGTGCATTAAAGAAAAGAAATGTAACTTAACTACATGTGTTTTATCAATTTAATGTCCATTGCATCCGATTTTGGTTTTAAAATGTACATTTTTAGATAAATATGTAATTCATGAGTCAGCATCAACTTATAATGCTAATCCTATTTTATTTTACATAAAGATATTGCATTCATATTTCATACCTTTTAGATTATCCGGCCAAAAAAAAAAAAAGGTAATATGTAATTATCCAATAGGTGTGAGCCTATTGGATAATTACTGCATGGGTGATTATGCTTGAGCTGGCAACACGTTATTTACCTCTAAGCATAGCAATGAGCAGCTCCTCATTTTTGAAATGACGGGCATGGAAAGACACATCCCATAGTCATGGAAAAGATGCTAGTCTATTCAAGGAGGGTCAAGTTATTGGCACACATCAAGCAGAGAAAACATCGGAGATTGCATGAACTACAAAAATTGGGTTGAGAACGCATTATTAAAAATGTGAAGGAGCCCTTAACTTCGGGGAAACAAATGTGGCCGTAAAAAAAATCACAAATGATCGTGATCGGCAGTCAGCAAAACCTAGGACTATGTTAAATAGTGAAAGTCAGAGCAGTTCCAAACGCACAATGTGAAGGGAAGTCAGAGGATTGGGACTGAACCGATTAGCGAAACAACTAAGCAGTGAGGCTAAGTAAGACTTAAGTTTGTAAAGAAGCATAAAGACTGAACTCTGGAGCATCCAGTGGTCTGGTGAGTTCACCTTTATCGTCCTTGGATTGGGGTCAGAAGAGAGGCCGATGAAGCGATGCGCCTTTCAAATGACAATGTCATGACTCTTCAGCCTCAGATTGTGAAGGAATGGTTCAGGTAGCATGACACTGCATGAGGATTTCACAGAAGGACCGGCTACTGCAGATACTGAACTTTAACCCCATTAAGAATCTTTAGAATGTGCTAAAGAATGCTTTGAGCCGTGATCAGACGCTCATCATCATCATTAAAAGACCTTATTGAAAGATGAGCGCAACACTTGTTGCAAATAAATCCTCTGACATTGGAGAAGCTAATCGGAATGACACACTAAATGCCGACCGAAATCAAAGCTAAACGCTCTAGTGACATCTTAGTGCATGACCTTTTTTTGGTGGCAACTTATTTACTTTTGGCCTCGGGGAATTCACATATGCAGCTGACAAAATCAAAACTGTCAGGCAGAAAACAATAAAAGGTCGATACTACTTCTGCAACAGCAGTTTCTACAGGCTTTGACTAAGCCTCTCCCGGCTCGCCTCTTATGCACAAATACAATGCAAACTCATATGCACAGACATGCTGGTGGGTAATTTCAGCAGACAAAGGAATCAAGGTGTGCACCAGTGACCATCTTTATGCATCCTGACATAAGCGAGTGGCTTTGACACAATACCTTTCTATCACAGCAAGTGGTTTTTTGTTTGCGCCGGCTCTGCCTTTTCAATCAGGGCTTCTTTGTCATTCCCTCTTAGTTAGCTTCTAGAGAGACATCAACCGACTCAGAACAAAACAATTTAGGGACATCTCAGAGATGGGCTTGTCACTACACAAGGGTATTATTAAAATGTATTTAATAAGCACCAACAGATGTAACGAGAAGATAAAGTTTATAACCCTCCTCCATCACCCTGTTTCTAAAATGTACTTTTTGATGAAACTTCCATAATAAAAACAAAAAAACAAACACCCTACAACTATCACTTCGTCCTTTAACATTGAAACAACTGGACCTGCCAGGACCACCCACTCTCTATGTCCACATGCAGACTTGTTGACTTGCTGATCAGTGCTTTATACATAAGCAAAGAGTGTACCTCCCTCAGCATGGCAAAAACTAACAATTCTAATGCGAAACACATTTTTTAAATAATGTTGACAATGCAGGATGACATGGTGCGTCTGTTCTGTGTACACCTATTACCGGCTGAAGCCACTGTACGATTTTTAATCCCCCCCCCCATTCCACCCTAACCTTATGGGTTTATGACTACCAATGTTGATGAAGGGCCTATTTTTCTCAGTCAACTTCAACCTTCCACTTCACATCAGGACCTCTCAGTTAATCACGTTAGGCCACTGGATGAACAGATTACTTATTTTTTTAAAGGTGCTTAGGCGGACCGGTACATCAAAAGCTTCACCATGACAGGCGGAACAGCGATATGACATCCTGCAAAATCCTTCGTGAACCAGATGCCGAGATATTTGAGCTCCTTTTGCTTGAGGCCAAGAAGACAGACCCCCGACTTGGAGGAGGGCTGGCTGTCTCTTTTTCCTGTTGGAAAATCATGACTGCAGCTCTTGAGAAACTGATTCTCGAGTTAAGCTAACATTTGTCTTTACTTGAACCAAATGGAACTTTTGGCCAACGTCCTGGTGGCAAGAAAAAAAAAGAAAGAATAAAGACTCACCACAAGCAAATAGAGATGTAGACATCTGAAAGTATGTGGCAACTGAAATACCACTTGCTAGCTACTTGCCTATACCCTGCACCACAAAAAAAGTGCTCCCTTTTTCACAAAGGGAGCACTTAAACAACCCTCTCCCAGCAGGAGTTACAGCAAGGTGTCCTTTTGGTAAACCCCCCCCCTTCAAGGATACAGCGCGAAATGTATGCAGACACTCTCTGGGACATTAACACCTGCAGACGCTAACACACAGACACTGAACTCTGTGTGTAGTAATTAGAGGCCTTTTAATCACTAAACTCTAGTCCTGTGGGGTACAGCAGACATTGAGGGAGTGGGCAGAAGAGGCCCTTGACTGATCTCAACCTTGGTTTAATGATGGTTATTTGAGCCTGAATGCTTTGCTGTGGCTATTATTGCAGATGCTGCTTCCTTTCTGAGAGCTGCGAGAGATTCAAGGATACCCGGGCATGGGATCATGTGGGGTTTTTTTGTATGTGTGTGTGTGTGTGTGCACTAAATGGCTGTAAGTAGCTTGAAAAGAGTGCTTTTCATTCGAATGTAACAAATGAAGTCCGTCTAGGATGTAATGCAGGTCATGATGCATTGTTGTGAAAAAAGTGTTTGCCTCCTCTCTGGTTTTCTATGTTTTTGGCACATTTGTCAGACATCAGTGTTTTGGAATATCAAGCAAATTGAATTAGTCAGAGACAACACAAGTGAACACAAAATTAAGTTTTTAAACAAAAATGTTAAGCGAAAAAAAAAAAAAACCTGCTTGGCTTTGTGTGATAAAGTGATTTGCCCCCCATTAAAACAGAACAATGTCACTCGTCATCCCTGACCCGTGTTTGTCTTTAAAACAAACTACATGTCATTTCTTCATTTTACTTCTATGATATTTTCTTCCAAGTTGAGAGTTGTGATGTGACCAATGTGAAGGGGTGTGCATAAGACTGACATGACAATTTCATAAACATGACATAACCCCCATCCTGAACATGAAGGAGTCTTTATGAAAGCTTATGACTATTGTCATGAAGTGTCAGTCGGTAAATAAAGACCCTTTTAATGCAAAGTTGCTTTAAAAGTCACATGAAAAGTCCATTAAAAGTGCCAACTTTGCATTATTTGGTAAATAGCAACACTTCAATGCAAAGTTGGTGCTTTTAATAACTTTTACTGCAACTCCATGTTCATGACAGATCATGTTTATGAAAGTGTCATGTCACACCTCTTCAAATAAAGTGTTAGTAAAAAAAGAAAAAGGAACGCGAACCGTTTTGTCTCTGATAACTCAACTAAAAGTTAATATATGACCTAATTTTCAAATTCGAACTGGGAGCCAAACATGTCACCATGACAGATTAGTTAATAAGCTGTTAGTATGGAACATGTAGAGGCTCAAAACCCTTTCCTCCAGAGCAAGTGGTAAGAGGTATTTTCTATGTATTCTGCATTATTTTTTACTTTTTTTGTTCAAGGTATTCAATCTCAGCTTTGTGGAAGTAGAATGTCTTATCTGGGGATATGACTGTGTGTGTATGATTTTTTTTTTAAAGCCATCTGCATTGCAGAAAAATAAAAATCCTGAGATGAATAAAGATTCCCACCTCTTCTACAAAAACAGTTTACTCAAAATTAACCCTGCACTACTCCACCCCAGACAATATTTACATTTCCCTTAGATCTCTTATTGAATGTATGTGAAAACCAACAGCGGGGGGCTCTGCTGAGGATCGTATCGCCCGTTTTGTTTCACACTGACGAAAGAGGAGGAGAAGGAAGAGTACACATTGCCAGAGAGTGTGTTTTAGATTGCATCCTGGAAAGAATGAGGCCTCTCCTTGACCCCCTCCTCCCTCCTGCCCGACCCCCTCCTCATGCTTTGCAGTTCAGTAGATTAGCAGGAGCACAACAGAGGCCAGTGCTATCGCCAGCTTGCAGCTCCCTCAGCTCCACTGGCCACACAACATACTGGTCTCACACACAGTCTCTCTCTCTCTCACACACACACACACACACACACCGTTCAGTGTGCTGCCTGTGGTCACGCATGAACCACCGATTCACCCGTAAAGTCTTTGGCCCTTGTTTCTGTCCCTGTGCCTAAAGGTTCATTAGCGACACTGAGGCCAATTGAAAGGTAACGGTACTTATAAAACCCGGTGCACACACACCGACAGGCATACACTTTTCATTCTCCGTAAGCACACCCCTCCTCATGTCTGCGATACACACGTAAATTTATAATTAGCGGATGGGTTTTAGTTAATTCACGTTTAACGATGAGAGCATTTTTCCTAGATCGTTTGGCCCACGTGGTTTTATTCGGTTGTTGTGGGTCTTCAAGAGTAACGAGGAAGAGTTCATACTTTGAAAGAAAGCAGGGGGGAAAAAAAAAAGTCAGGATCAACAATTCACAACATAATTTCTTCAAGGTCAATTACAGAAGCTCTCTGCTTTGAAGTTTAGCAATAGAACATCAAAGGTTTTTTTTTTTTTTTTCTTCCTACCTCAGGATTTCAAAGCAGGAAGGCGCCACAGAGTGATGTAAGAAGGAAAATGAAGGATATGAAAATGGGGCGAGACATTTTGATGATTCTGACACGTGGATAAGAAAAGAGGAACATGAGGAGTTTCTTAGATTAGATATTTCATCTGACATGTTCTACATGATGCATAAGGTTTATGTCAGTTTTTCACAGAGATCCTAGATAGAATCCCCTTGAGAAAAGATTATCGCGGAGCAAGTGTTGTAATCCAGGAAAAAAAATAAAATAAATTGATTAGTAAGGGGCACTATTTTATGTCGAGTGGATTTGCTGGGATCAAATACATACAGGGGTCTCAAACTCATTTTCATTTTGGGCCATATCAAAAACCTCAATGTTCTTAAAGGGCCGGTTGTGCCAGAATGTATTGATCAAAATCACTAAACTGTTAAAATATCAATAAATATCAGTTTTCTTAAAATTAAATAATATTGAACATCTTTTCACGCTGACCAGTCCATCCAGGATTTCGTGATTGTTTTTGTGTGTTTTTTTTTTTTATCGAAATCACAGATTTTGAGATGCTAATTTAGAAATATTTGTAAGAATTTTTTCTAACATTTGCACTAATGTATGACGTTAAATGTGAGTTTTTATTACTCGCCATATAAATCACGGGAAGTAAATTGACATCAGGTAAGACTGAGGGCAGCAGTCACTTAAACCCAATGTTTTTGGCCAAATTTCAGAAAAATCTGCAATAAAAATAAAAAAAAAATGTGGGAATGTGTTGGTTTTGTGTTGATTTTGTGAGAATGTTGTGCATTTGTGGAAAAACTGGGGGGACATTTTGATTGTAATTTGGGCCACATAAAAAGCTGAGGCGGGCCAGATTTGGCCCCGGACCTTGAGTTTGACACATGTGAAATACAACTTACAATTTACAAATGACTAAATTTCACCCGCCTGTATTTTGGTGTGCTAAGAGGCTAGAAAAGTCCAATGCATCTTGGATGCTGTAAATTGCAAATCATGACGTAAAAAGGTCATTTTCAAAATGAACATTGGATTTCAGCCACTCTAAGAAACACAATGTGCAGATATTGCAAAAGAATTATTTCATTCTTTGTAGTTCGATTTCGCTTTCGCTGTTGGTTTGGAACTGATCTATATTAAGTGACAATCCCTGTATCTGCAACATTACAAGGTTAAACTAATCATTAGGTTTTATGTAATACTGATGTAAATACCTCACTTTCAATTATGTCAAGTTAAAATATAATTACCCACATCTTTTTTCTTGTATTGCAATTTTGCATTGACATTCTTGACATGTACATAATTAGCCTGATATTAGGAATGATATAAGTCTAAACACAGATTATTTTATCAGAAGTCACCAATTTAGATCATTTCTGTGGTTGATACCACTTTGGCACATTGAGGAATACCTAGCCTGTCTTCCTACCACTGTATGATAAACATTGCCAACTTATGTGTAGTGGGGGTGACTTTAAAACCACACACAGACATGCTTACGCACACACACACACACGCACACATGCACGCAGCTACGCGATTGTCAGTCAAGAGCAGCCAGTTCCTTGGGGTCACCCAGAAAGAAAAGCGAACTAACTGCAGGCTACATGTGCTTGTGAGTATGGGGGTTTTTTGTGCTGTAAGCAAGTGCTTGTCCATGCAGGAAGGTGTTGGTATACGTCTGTGTCAGCTTGTGAGTGCGCAGGATAACAATGTGTTCCGGTGCTGTTTTTAGAATGCAGCTGCTAAATAAACCTGGTGGGGAGGTGCATCCTCTACCAGACAGCACAGAGGAGAAAAAGTGGAGGAAGCCAGGAGCGCTGCACTAACAGAGAACACCTCTTACCCTTGAGGCGGAGGTCTTTGCGTGCCCTCACGACAGGTTCTCTTTGCTCTTGCCATCGTACCTGGTGGCGCGCCACGACTTCCCCTCAGCGCGCCCAGATTGTCACCTTTTTACTGACTGCTCTCGAGTTTCTCGGCATCGATCACCCTTGACCCTCCCACTGGCACACCAAAGCGGCTTCTCACAATGCAGCGGGCCATGATGAATGAGGATGCTGCGCAACACTCCTCATGGAGGCTGACGGTCGCACGAAACCCCGTATTTAAACAGTTTTGCATCAAACATAAAAATAGAGATGTAAAAGGCTGTAAAGTGTGTTGTGTGACTGATTTTACCCAAATTATCAAGCTAAAAAAAAAAAACAATTCGGAATTTACATGAGAGAATTAACACCAAAAGTACCTCAATGTGCGTTAGTGGAAACAGTCTTAGCACTACTGCAGCAGTAAATATCTTTAACATAATGGGATACAGATAGTCAGTTCCAAATGAATGGCAGTGTATTTTAAAAATGTTGGTCATGCAGTTTTTACATTGTAAACCTAAGTTAATGACATAAATGTCATAAACACTGTCTGGTTATCATTTGACAAACCAAATCATTTCATAAATTTATATTGATGCTTTAATTGTGGTCACATGAAATCTATTGGAAACTTTTTTTTTAAATATATATATTCGCTGCTTTGTTTCTTGTCACTTTCTTTCCATTTAATGACTAAGATTTCAGGAGGCGTATTAGCTTTTGCCGAAATGATTATCTGAACTTGAATGCTTTGTTGCAGTCAGGGCAATGCTTCTTGAACAGAAACATGCGGGAGAGTTCAATGATACTTCTTCTGAATCAAGGGTTCTCATCGGGTGTGCAAAATCGGTCTAATTATACTTAATTGCGCACTTTTCATTTCCGGACAATAAACGAAACTGCAGTTTTTGACTTTCTCTTAGAGAATCCAAGCTGTTGTCTGCATAAAGTCTCACAATCCACGTTTTTCTTTTAATTTTGTGGGGGCGAGAGTGTTTAAATAAATACATAAAAATAAAAACCTAAGCCGTATCTGTCTCCGTATTTCACATTCATAAAAATGTACATAAATACGGGGAAACTGCTGCCTGTGTGTGTAAAGCTTCGTTTAAATTTGGACAGTGTCTGCTCAGCGAGATTGTGCTATTTTAAGGGTTGATCTTCTTTTTCTTGTGAGAGTAAACGGGCTTTGCACAGATGTTGCATGTATAAATACCTTTGTGAATTGACCCTACGTTTCTCTAATGTCTTCTTCTTAGATAGCAAAAGTGAGTATAGTACAACTATCAGTCTTGTAATGGAGGAAACATCCAAACCTAGGACTCGTATTTGCTGCCAAGCAGAGACGACAGAGGAAGCACAAGCAGTAGCCGGTAGAGGTTTCTAGTATTGTCAAGAGTCCTCATCCAGCTAATGCACCTATATAGTGATTGCTTCCATGCCGCCGTCAGACTGTGTAGAATAAACTGTAACCTTCCTACAGAATACCTTGCTTAAGCTGCTGTCACACAGTTTTCGTTCTTGTATGCTGGCGCGTTGAAAAAACATGCATTACACAGGTGCAGATGTAAAGAAATGAAGGGGATTTCATGGAACATCAACTCCTGTCACATCTTTGAAATATGTGTCTTGCTTCGGATGCGCTCCCACTCGGAATAGTTTGTGTGTATTGGAATCAAGAGTCTGAGATTCACATTGTTCCTTTGCTCAGGCTTTGGGAAATTTGCAATTACAATCCTGCCTCATATTTTTCCTTCTTTTTTTTTTATTTACGCTTGAACTGGAGCATACAAAGTGAAATTTCAACGTTCTACGACAGTTAATGTTGTTAGTTAATACTTTCCATTTAGATACTTGTTTTAGTCATATTTCATGCTCCTTTCTCCTCTCTTCCTTTTCCCTGTCCTCATATCTGCTTGAAATGATCTTTTTGGATTTTGGATTTTTTTTCCTTCTTGGAAAATTTTTTAGATGATATTTTTCAATAGAAAACATTCCCCCAAAAAATGTTAAATACAATTTTACGCAATATTTCAATAAAATTGTATTTATTTAAATGAAATTGTGGACCCAAATGCAGGGGAAAATGGTTGAAAATGTCAATTTTTCTTATAAAATAAATTACTAGCATGGACTCATACAACAAGGAGATCAGGAGGATCCAGTTACAAAAAATGAAAAAGCTAAAATAGAGAAGCAGAGTTGGGAAATGATAACAGAATGAGACAAACCAATCAGAGGTAAATGGGTGAAAGAATAAAATGCTACTTAACCCTTTTCAGTTCTTGTGATGCAGTAAATATACATTACAAGAACTGAAAAGGGTTCCTTTGATGCAGAAACTGTTTCCCACTAATTTCTGGAAAAAAAAAACATATTAAAGATTAAGCTAAATTAAGCTTTTTTGCAAAATAAAGCAAAAAAGCTTTGTTTTTTGCTTAATTTTCAAACCACACTCTCAAATTACGTGGTTTAAGGGTTAAGTGTTGGTGATGTAAATGACACAAGTGTTCACGTCAAACATGCAACATATCGGCCAAAACCAATAACCAAATCGAGCGAATAATTTCTTCATAACTTCAACTTGTATATTTTACAAAACTCACTATTTTCTCAAATCGGTAGTTTTTATTTTATTTTATTTTTTGCGTCACAAACGTGTTAAATTAGTCCTCGGTTTATCTGAGACTTACTGATTTCAAAATGAGGGTTAAGGGTCAAAGTGTATGTGTGTTTTGACAACATGCTACAATCAAAGTGCCATATTGTGCCCTGTCAGAGGTTTAACGGCGTCTTGGCCATGCAGTTCTCTCCTGTAAACAAACCCTCATGCCATCCCCTGAAGCTTCCTAATAGTCGTCCCTCAAACTCTAATTTATTATAAAGTCAAGAGCAGCCACAAGCAAAAACAGGAATGTATTCAGTCTGAATTACTCCCTCTGCTCTGGGTCCAGCAGCCATTCCATTACCTTGCTAAAAGACACAGTGCACTCTCCTCCTCTCAGTTACATGACTGACACTATAGGTATCTTTAATACTCTTTCTCGATCAGCTGTCACCTACAGATTATCCGCGGACCTCTCTAACCCTTTCATCCCCTGCTCTGATGGCACTCACAAATTCAGTGGTTTCTGTTAGAGACGTAGACAAATGTGCTACTTTGCTTTTTGTCTAACCTGTGTCCATAGGAAAGGTCTTGTGAGAAGTTACGTGACATGGTCTATTGTGTGTGTGCTTGATCTTTTGATGTGAAGAGTAAATCCTTAGCCCTTTAGATCCAGTTGACGCCCTGCCCTCCGTGTTTGAGAATGACAAACTAATCTCTTCTCTTCACTTGCATTATGCTGCTGATAAGTTGTAGTAAATGCTGAACATCACAAGCCAAAAAGAAAATTCTTCATATAGCGTTGCATAGATGATGTACCCATTGCAGTGGGTTTGTGGTAGCACTGTGTAGTTTTTCTTTTCGGTGTGTGGTTGCATCTTAATGTGGCCTGTCAAAGCTGTGCCAGGCAAGGGGCCCAGGACATAATGTGATTGCAAGAATACAAGCTAGTAGGCTGCTGATCCATAGAGTTTGGTGAGGGTGCATTAGAGCATTTTAAGGGCAAAGAAAACTGCAGTGGACATTAAAAAAAAAAAAAAAAAAAAACTACTTGGCAAGTTTCCTTTGAAACTTAAAAAGGTTTTCCAATTTTGCTGCAATCCAGCCACATGCTAATGGGTCATTTGGTAGGTGGTCTTAATCCTATGCCACTAGTCAAGGGGGTTACACACACAGTTTACGCCATGTGCTATTCTTGATTCGCTGGTACTTATAAAAGAGTTGAACATGTAATATCCTAATGGCTTTAACAATCTTATAAACCCAATTATTGGATCTGTTTGGAATAATGAATAGTTTGTGAGGCTCTACATCATTTTCACTTGCTCAAATTGCTAAAATATGAGTTTCAGATATTGCCTCCACGTGAAGCCCAGCCTGCATCAGGCCAGAAAATGAGCAATTTGCTGAAAATGGAGTTCCAAGGCTTCTTGCAACTATTACCTAAAAGTGAGGAAAAAGATGGATGTGATTAGAGAATGACTCAGAATTTGTCCATTAGGAACAAACATAGGCAACACGAAGAAAATTGAACTCTGAAAAGGGGGACAATAAGTAATAGTTGCACACGATGAGTTGGGTGGAGGTTGAGAAGAAAGCATAACTTAGGTGGAGGGTTACAGGGCCTCGGTGTTTGTTAGCTTTAATTGGGCTTGAGACTGCAGGATATATACAGCGACAACATCAAAGGTCAGATATACATCAAGCACTGCTGGGAAATGTCGACTTACAAAGAGAGGACTGCCAGGAAGGAGGACAGCAACATTTAGCCACTAGTAGCACATATATAGCAGAAAAAGAAATCCCAAAACATAGCCCATGCTATTTTTGAACAAAATAGCTTTTAAAAGAGCCATCGTTATGCCTTTATCAATATTTTTTTTTTGATAATTTTCAAAAGTAAGAAGAGCAATCTGTCACCCGAAAGAGAAAATTTTATGTAGCCACATTTGAAATGGAAACTTTTAGGCATTCCAGCAGTGCAGCTCTCTTCCTGACTATAAGAGAGCATAGGACAGTGCTCTGGTAAAAAAAAAAAAAAAAAAACACTAGCTGGTGATGTGTAGAGGGTTGGGATAGTTGTATCCCAGCCTTTTTCGCATGGCATTTGCATGTTATTGCTTTTGCCAATGTGAATTCTCTCCTTGGTACTGGGTCTCTCTCCCACTGACACCACATGAATAAAGCAGGTTTATAGCAAAGGGGAGGGATGAAATTACAGCAAATGGCGGGCAACATACCAATCTGGACTTTCCACTCTGACCAGTTTCATCATTTTCACTTATGTGGAACTTATGGACAAACAGATACATGCATAGCTGCTAACCCTGTTATAAGAACTGACATCTCTGTTAACCTTCTCATCGTTATCTGCCAAATACTATTTTGAATCCATGTGATATTCTGAATTACCGCTTAATCATTCTCTTGTTTCATTTGTTTTATGGGGAAACAATTACTCATAACAGCAAAACACCTAAGCGGATGTGAATTTCAATTCCTAAAAGAAGCGGTCAACCTCATATCCATAGTTCTCCAACTGTGATAATAGTACTATCTGCATAAGTATCAATTTTTCTTGTACTACAGGAACTTGCAAATACAGGAAAACACAGGGAGGCAGGGCACTGAAGCAACAGAAACAATGGAAACTAGGAACCATGAAACTAAAAGAAGTACCAAGCTAAGAGTGACAGAGAATGAGGAGCTTAAATACAGATGAGCTTGGTTACCGACACAGAACAAGTAACTGATTGGAAACAAGGTGAAGACACCAGGCGGATGCGCTGAGAGAAAGAAAAATAATAATAAGGAATAACTAAACACAAAGAATGAACAACAGATCTAACCCAACTAAGTAAACAATAAAAAAGGCTCATCACAGAAAAAAGAGCACATAAAAATGCAAACACTGAAAAATGTCAACAATTCAGGAATTATTTCCTACCAGTGGTTGCAACGTGCATCACAGATCATGATTGTACAGTGCTATGCAATTTAATAAGACAGGATGGGTGCGAAATCGCGAGGTTTAGACATTCATTTCCTCTCATATTTAAAAGAAAATGAAGATTAAAGCCTAAGTCCGGCTGTAGAACAGATCTAAAAATAGCTATCACTGTGGCTGTACCTGCATGGTGCGTAGATACTTACAATAACTGAATTATTTGATTGTGACACATTACTAAGAGCACCTTGCAGACATTTTGCAAATTCACTTTCACTAAAATAGCAAATGGTTGCATTGTCATAGGTACAGTTGAAATTTGTGGCAGGTTACATGCTCCAAAGCAGATGGTGTGTTTTCACTAAGAACGGCCTCCCCTCCCATTTTTAGCCAACCGCCTAGCTTGAATCTAGTAAGGTATGGCATATGAGCTTAACATACTCAAACTTTTAGTGTGTGTGCGGGTGTGCGTGTGTTTGATTAATAGGCTGAGTTGGATCAGGATTAATCTGAAATGAGACTATTTGATAGACTTCATGTCAGCTTCATCCTCTGCTTCATTACTCCCACTGACATGGAGACAGAAATGAGCCAATATAAACACATAAACACAATGCCTGCTGCTGACTACTACGCCGCTTCACGGGGATGACGGAGTGAACACAGCGGGGAGAAGCGCCAGAGTTGGTGAGGAACAGAAGCGGGGATGATTCTGCCTTTTATTAACTCTGATGAAATCAATCATTTCTCCCAGATGGGCCTATGATTTATCAATAGTAGGGAATTTTAGATTATGCGTATAAAACTACATGTTCAACACATTTCTACAATGCCTTTGTGACAATGACTTATAGCCACTAGGTTAACATGACATTGATGGGATACTCTGTATTTTTTTTTTTCCTGTCAAATATAAATTTGCAGCCATGTCCAACACCTAAAGCATACCGGCAACAGTGTTGCTGTCACAACGCCCACAGAGAAAGATGACTCTGTATGGTTTATACCCTTTCATACCAAGAGCAAGATTTTTTTTTATTTTTCAAGAGACCAACCAATCTTATTTTGTTCCACTACATAAAAACCGTAAACATGATCACAGGATACAAACAGAGGTTTTGTCATAGCTAGGGGAAATATCCTTATTATTTCTCCAAAGCAAGAGAAAGTATTGTGAACCGGGTGACTAAGTGAATAAATATATTCAAAGCCTAGAGTTATGATCAGTATGTGTTCATTGTAGATGCCATTTTCAAATTATTAAATAATTATAATATTCCAGATGGAATATTATATTAGCTTCAATATGAAGGTATAGGAGCCAGAACAAACGGCCCCGAATAAAGCTTTACAAGATACTTTTGCGGTCATACAAAGCAGGGACTAATTTCCAGGATGTCTTTTCAGCTCAGGACAGAGTTCATGTTTTATTTGATCCGTCTCTGTATAACCAGGAAATTACACCAACAGGATTTACAAGTAGAGGGCACGGTAGAGGGCGTATATTTAAGAAACTGTGTGTTCTTTGGTATCATTACTACCTTCTGGTATCATTACAGCTTTGGAAAAAAAAGAAAAGATAAAGCATATGATGTAGATTGGCTCAGCCATCAAAAGTTTTGCACAGTGGCCTTAGAACAATGGCAGCATTGACATTTAGATGGATTCCTTATAAGCCTCAATTTACTTCCTTACTTCCATTTGTCACAAAGTACAAAATCTTCTGGGGGGGAAAATGAAGATTGAATTTAGAGCTCAAAGACGGCTGTGATAGCAGTTGGGGACCAAGCAGTAAAATATCTTCTTTCTGTCAACTTACTACTGAACTTTATTCTGTCCAATAGTAGAACCAGTGTGTTGGAAAAGTATCCAGACAGGATGGAGATTAATTTGAATGTTTTTTTGAATGGTATGTTCTAACATAGACATGCTTCGATTTAGAATAGTTCAGTCTAGTTCTGGCTATATAAGTTCACTATTGTTTTCCTTTGCATCACACGCAATCCAAAGACACACACACACACTTTATCTTTAAACTCCACTGTAGCTTTTCACACCTCAACCTTTTTTTTTCATGAAGATCAGTAAAAATACAACTACACAGTAATAAATTACAAGTTGCTTTAGTGCATCTTTTTGTTGCTAAATATTGCTATAAAAGTACATTTAATCTTCTAGTGATCTTTTCAGTGACAAGTGTTAACCTGCTTGTTGCGGTAGATCTTCAATTTTACTGACACTCCGAGTTCAACCCATACTATGCGCTGATTGAGACCTCAGGAGAACAACTTATCTTATACTGGTGAGATTAGGCAAAAGGAAAAAGTATGGCTAGGACTCGCTTACCAAGGAGTGGGTAATAGTATTTCCAGTCCAATCCGGAAATCAGCCAGCATGATAGGACATGCAGCAAGATAAACTCAGTCACATTTTTCATTGTTTGGTTTGGAAGAATGTTGGTTTAGAAGCTTATTTGGTGATGCATTCCTATGTGGGCCCCTTCAAAAGTTGCCCATTATGGTTGAAGTGTCCAAACATTTCTGTACTCATTCATTCATACATACAGTGTGTACCCCAGGAAGGGCTCCTCCACTTTGGAAAGCACAGTTTCACCATGCTCTTTCCGTTTCTATCAGATGATAGAATAGAGTTAAGACATTTGAAGTTCTGCTTTAATCACACCAATTAACACCTCGCTTTTTAGATTTTCATTAGGAACAAAAAAGAGAAAACTTTATATTTAACTTTCACTTCAAAAGCATGCCATTCTTTCCTTTTTTCTATCACAGAGGTGGCTAACTGAGGTCTATCAATGAGAACTGGTGTGTCGTGAAAGTTTTAGTTGTGTCCCTGCTGCAATATATCTGATTTAAATCATCTGTCAGGCATGTGTTTATTACAGTAGCCTGCTCATGGTTCTGGCTGATGAAAAAAAAAAATACTGTACTGAGAACGACAGGAAGGGAATGAAGGCCTTCTGCCAAGTCACAGAAATGCCTCTTTTCTCCAAAGTTCTAGAAAAAGGTCATTTCTATTCAGCTCTTAAAGTTTTTAGAAAAACCCATGACATGTGTGAAGAGCTTCAGTCAGGTTTTAGATCAAGCACAGCACAGAGACAGCTCTTTTAAGAGTTTTTAACAACATTCTTTTAAGAGTTGACTCAGGGAATTCTGTTGTTTTGGTGCGCTTGGATTTATCAGAAGCCTTTGATAGCATAGACCACAACATGTTATTCCATCTGGAACAAAATGTTAGTATTAAAGCTGCAACTCTCTCCTGGTTTAAGTCCTATCTTTCAGGCAGAAGCTTTTTTCTGTCAGTATTGTTCCTCTGCAGCCCCTGTACATTATGGAGTTCCCCAAGGACAAATATTGGGCCTACTGCTGTTTACTCTGGACACCCTGCTGGTAGGGACTTTTTAAGAAGTTTTATTGCTGCTCTGACATCATCCAGGCATTTATGCCAGTTAAATTAAGCAACAATAAAGTGCTGAACCGCCTAATAAACTCTGACTGAAATAAAAACCCTGATGAAGCCACATTTTCTATCTTGGAATGGAATGATGACTCGGGTCATCTGGTTTAGCAAATCATATCCCTCCTCTTGTGCAGCAGATGTTCTCGGTTGTCTAAATACCTACAGTGACTTTATAGTAAGGAATCTGAGTGTTATTCTACACAGCAATTTCAAGTTGAACAAACATAGTTTCTGTTATCATCAATAAAGCAAAGCCATATCTGTGTTTTAATCTTTTAAAGGACCTTGAGAAGGTTGTCCATGCTTTTATTATCTATTATCTGGACTATTTCAATTCTTGCTGTATTCAGCATCAACAAATAGTTCAAACTATTACTGCAGTTTGTCTTTTAACTGGTACATATAAGCAAAAATATAGTAAATCATCCTGAAATGCTTTTGATCCCGTTTGTCTTTATATGTTAAAATTTTAAATGGGCTTGCTTCATCCAAAATCAAAGCTAAAACTTATAGACTTACAGTAGAATTTTCTTACCTTTAAATTGTTTGTACCATTCAGAATCTACAACCATTTGCATGTTGCTATAAGCGCATCTCCTTTTTCTGGCCTAGGGCGCTACGTAGTTACCTTTACATCTTTTCTATGTGCTTTACTTTCTTTCTTTGCCGTTTTTATTCTGTTATCTGTTTTATAACTGTGAATGTAGCCGTGAAGGCCTCGGTCATCCGATGCTGTTTTAAATGTGCTATTTGAATAAATTTGGCATTGACATTAATGGAGTTGCCCACCCCTGCTTTGTTTTAATAAGTTCCTAAAAATAAATTGGAGTGTGCTGTTTTAACTTGAGCAAAATGTGAAGACGTTCAAAGGACATCATTAAAGCTATGTAAATATCAGCCCTGTTTATGTTTTGTCAATGCATACCGGTAGTCACTTTTATGTTGTTTTTATTATATCTCCATTATAGTTTGACTAAACAGCACAGTTATTTTCTGTTCTGTCCCTTTTCTCTTTCCTCCTGAGACCAAGGCGCTTTGTGAATGCCTATTTATATAAAGCCATTGTTTATACTGTGCAATGGTTTCACTTCATTTTCAACCTCACTTTATCTATTAGCAGACTTCTTTCAACGTCCTAATAACACTAGAGGGTACATTTTACTCTGTAATTCCACCTCGGATGGCAGAAATCAAAACAGCAACAATAATGCAATTTATTTCACAGCATTCACAATAAAAATTGTATCTTGGTATTTTTATTACCGAGACTGTATAAGACAGTACTATAAGGCATATGTCCAGGTTAAAAAGTAAAAATAACTGTCGTCGTGACAAAACTGAAGTGTTGATGACATTACCAAAAACATGTATGTCCTGGCCGACATGGATTCATGTCAGAGTTCAAACACTTAACTGTCTGTTACAGGCTTTTTTTAAAGGATCTGAGCTTTTGAATGGAGTGTGGGGCACCATCATCTGATGGACTGCGGCTTCAGAACTCAATCTCACCATTTTACAATACATCCAATGGCAAAAGTGAGACAGAAGCTAAAAATGTCAACGTAATTTCTGCCCCGGCGCATTAAATTCTATAGTAGCTACCACTCATCATGGGAGTGCTAGACTCATTACCACATAATTATTTAAGTCATCCTCTAATAATCAATTTGCCATGGGATTTTCTGAGTGAAGTCAGTTTTCCCCAGAGTAAATTATTTTTACATGTATTTTTAATTCCAAGAGGAAGCCAAAGCTAATTGTGCTTAAGGAATTTCATTAGGAGTTAGAGCTGAAAGCGTGGATATTTTTGACTGATATACAGCCATTCCTCTCAATAAAATTAGGATTTAATTTCCTTTTAAAACACATCTTAAATAAAAGTGTTTTATAGACTAAAGAACTGTCTTAATTTGTTTCTGTTCATAAATCTGCCTTGCACTCTCTTCATTGGAAAATGAATTCAGTGGTCAGTATTTTCACAGAAACTAATGAAAAGAGGGATATTAAATAGTAAATTCTTTATTAAGATTTTGTTTGTGAAATGTGTATTTCACAATTCAGTCAAGTGATTCGACCTTAACCTCATGTTACTTCTGCCTACCTTTGCATATTTATCTTTTAAAAAAAAACCCTTCTTGCTGTTAAAAGCTAACATGCATTCGAGAGTTCAGAATCTGCTTCAGGTTGCACACCGCTGTTGACATTTCTGGTCCGGATGTGCACCTGTTTGTTTGTAATGACTAAAAGTATCTCGCACGAAGGGAAGATCAAAAAACAGACACAGGTGCTGTAAACCGTGAGATGGAGCAAAGAGGGAAAATGAGCTCTCTTCCAGCTGCCCAGCACATCACAGAGAGCATCGTGGAAAGAAAAAGAAAGGATGTGTCCCAGTGCACCGCAACTTTGATGACTCTCATTATTAGTCTTTAAAATTTTTTAAATTAATTTTACTATTATTTTTTTTTTGTAGATGGCAATTTGGGTTGATTTTTTATGAATTCCTGCAACACAGCCTTGTTGGATTTCCGCCTTTTTTTTGTATAGTTTGCTTTCATAAGGTTCTACACCATTTTCCCTCTGTCTGCCGTCTCTCCCAGCTTCACCCTGTTAATAATCAATCACTTGCCTCTTGTCGACAGTCACACTCACCAGTACTTAAACTCTTGGATTTTCAATGCTACTTGATTCTTCCGGTACCCTTTCTGCCCCTCCGCCCATGTTAATGTCGGCCTGTGATTCTCTGCTGTAAGTTTCTCTTTTTTCCATTAGTTGCTTTCTGCATTTGGGCCCTTTGCAAATCACAGCATGTCAAAATTAACCCATAGTGGTCACTGCAGTGGACAGCTATCTAAAAGCCATTTTCTTGTGTTTTCTTGTCTCCAAATACAAAGCTACTTGTATTTGGGGAAAATTACAACTGATCACCTAAAAAACAAAATCCTAGAATTTTTCTTTTCAATTTTTTGTTCTCTCCCTTTTTTTTAATACATCAAGATAATCAAAACACTTTGGGAAAAAATCCTGACACCAAGGATTAGAATTCTTGCATGAAAAGGTTAAATTGAGGAATAATAATTATCTGAAAGCTGTCTGTAATTAACCCATAGTGGGTTAATTACAGACAGCTTGGGTTTTACTAAGTTTTACATAACACTTAGTAAAACCCAATGGATTATTTCTCTAAAAATGTAATATACAATTTGCATATTATGAAGTTGCACATGAACAAACGGACATTTTCTAACATTGCAAACACTGCACTTGTGGTCTACTAATTTAGATGTTAAAGACAGAACACATTTTCTGTGGATAATGATCGACAATCGACATGAAGAGTATGATGGAAAATAAAAAAAATAAATCCTTTGCTTTATTTATTTATGAGAAAACTTCTACAACAACCTTTTTGTTATGAGGAAGGCATCAAGGTTGCTCTCGGTCTTCAGGCACTTTTGTGCATCATCCAACCCAGTGGCCACACATTTCTGACAGCTTTGGCAACCCGTACTTAATGTTGATCAAGCTGCTGGCAGGACTTGTATCAGTGTCTCCAGGCTTGAGACACATTCTGCTGTCTGCATTTAAAATCTTACTGAAAGTGCGCTAATAATAATAATCTGCATATTATTGTATGCAGATTATATGCACAAAAACATGTTTTTGTTAATCCATGTTTTATCGAAAATAGTTTCTTCTCAAAACTACAATAAAGCAGTTTTTTTTTTTTTTTCCTATTTTCACAAACATGACAAAAGTGCTTCAGTCATGCCTTTTACTATATTCCACTTGTTTGTCTTGCTCTCTGGATTCCCAGAGGGCTACAATTCGTCTTCTCTTTGCAAGCCCTAATAAAAAGGCCATAATATGACTTTTGAGGGGAGGGGAAAAAAAGACTCCACACTGATGAATACATAAATGGATTATTGGAATCCAGACGGGATAGCTGCATTCTATTAAAGTTAGATTGTGCAAAATGTCCATCATCGTTCATTTATCTGTAGTAAACAGACATGACTTTGCAGTGAGTTTGTCAAACAGTATGTAAATCCTCACAGCAGGTCGAAACTAAGGAGTGGCTGGATGGACACCAAAGTTTTGACACATTTTTTTTTTTTCAATCCAAAAGAGCTCAAACCCAAAAATTTACCTATTTTACATTGATTGCTGTGTTAAGTGTTATTTTGAGTATTTGTAAGTATTTTAAATTTGTCTCCATTTTCGCACCAAACAGCTTAAACATAGATCCGTCATAGTAGTATTAGGCCAAGCTTTGCGTATTTATAAGTAAAATAGTATGTGTGCAACTCATGCATAAATACACATTTTAATATAATCACCTCCATGCATTTAATCTCATGGTGCGTTCACACCGAACGCGTTTTGAGCGTCAGGCGCGTCTGGTTTACATTCAAAGTTCATGCGGAGGCTCGTTGAGGACCATGGAGGCGCGTTTCGAGGGTCTAATATGGCGTAATTTGAACATTTTGAGCGTTTGACGTGTAAAACACGTCAAATGTCTTACAGGCGTTTGATGTGTAAGACATTCGAAGTTTGGTATACAGACTTTGAATGTAAACCAGACGCGCCTGACGCTCAAAACACGTTTGGTGTGAACGCACCAAAAGTGCACACGCGTCGATCTTGAAGCGTTTTTGACGCTCGTAACGCGTTGGGTGTGAACGCACCATTAGAATTGTGACTCCTCATCTTATTAGCCAAGAGTCACACAACCGACTTTATCTACAAAATGATTTTAACAAGCTTCTCTTAATTTAGAATTTCAATAAAAACAATTATAACCAAAAAGGAATATTTTTTTTTTGGTACATTCCAAAGTGCAAAATTAAAGGAGGAAGATTTTTAGGTTAATCCAGGCAAAACTATGACACTGTAATATAGAAGGAAGTGTTCTATTCGGTTTCATTCCTGGGATTGCAAAAAGAACAAAACATTCAGAATGTAACTTTGTAACTTGAGAGCAACTGGATCCCGGCAGAGAGTAGAAGAGAAGCAGTCTGAATTTAAAGGCTGTATATGTGGCCTGCTGTCAACCCCCTGCAGGTTGGCCCTGTTTCCACATGTCACAGATGTGTTAGACGAAAGGAAGTTGCAAATAACTTTGTTTGACGAAAGCAGAAATGCTAAGAATTTAGTGCAGGGAAACAAAAAACTTTTAAAAGTAGACTGGCATGTCTTGTCAGCCTGGGTCCAATGGCAACCGTACAGTTAATAGGATCATTCTCCGCTACGCAACATAAAACTGACAAACTGTGGATAGTCTTGCTCACATATTATATCTGTTACTGTAGTCTGCCTACCAATGCATTTTGTTATAGCCATTGTCCTTTAGGAACAGCAATATCGATGATCATTTCATTATGGATTATGTATGGCCATGTCCAGTGTTGTTATGATTCTGTTGCAGCGTCTTTAGATTATTTCAAGATAAAATACCAGAGAAATCAGACAGTATAAAATGATGCACACCGGTTTTGACCTTCTTTGTACAACACACACATACACACAAAAATGTGTGCATAAAGGTCCTAGACTGTATAGGTAGCAAAGTGAATTAAATAACACACCACTTTGACCTTATATCCTTCTTCCATAGTTAAAGAAAACCCTTGTGGTCACAAAAACACAAAATCTCTACTCTCTAAGATGTTAGACTTTGTTACATCAGAGTCATGGATAAATAATACTCTCAAGGGGAAATAAAATAATATTGTGCTTTACAATGCAATGAAGGTTACAAATCGTGTTTTTGAAGATTGTACAAATAATTTCAAGTTGTAGAAATTCAAAGTGCATTCATGGACAAGGTTGAGATTGTTTTGTGAAAGAATTGCTTCGAACCCTTCAGACCCGTGTGAAACTCAGCACCATGCCATCTTTACAAATATCTGTGCTGGTTGAAAACAACAAACACCTGATGATGAAAACACCTTTTCAGCAAGACACAGAAGCTTGTTTTGAGTAATTAATTTCTTAATTTTGATGAGTACTTGTCCTGTAGTCAGATTATTTCACTTATAACATGGGAAAATGTCTTGTTATAAGAGAAATAATCTGCCAATGGAACTAGTACTTTTTCATCAATACTAAGAATTAAAACAAGCTCCTGTATCTTGCTGTAAAGTTACTTGCAAGTTAGCTTTGTCTTATTTCAAGCATGCTAAAATATTTTCACTATAACCCAGTCCAAAAATACTTGAAAATATTTTGTGTCTTTGCATTGCGAAGTTGAAAAAACTGTTTGCAGACATATGATCCATCCCTCCCCATTTGTTAACTAAGTTTTATGGTGTTTATTCAAAGTGTGTTTTCAATATGGTCTCATTAAAAATGCTTATAAGGTTCTGACTGTCGCTAATCAGCCATATTACCAAATACCTTGGGCCAGACGCATTGAACCCGCTGCATATTCACAGCTACGAGTGTATGAGGAAATTTAAAAGGATGATTGGGCATAAATATGCATCAGTGCCAAATTTAACATAAACTTATCTACTTATGCTGCCGTCGCTGTTGGTATGCATAGGCATGCGCCGAGAGATTAAGACTTGCCCTCAAAGAAGTAGCTCTGCAATTTTAATGGTAGGATGCACAAATCTGTCACCTTTTCATGTGCAATAGACCAAGTTTACCTTAATGTTTAATACTTCTGTTGTATGCATCAAGCTAAACTAAAAATATTCACTGCATGTATGTTTAGTTGCACAAAGTCAGTTTAAACACAAAAACATCTGGATAAATGAAGATCCAGATGTGTGGACGAACTATCGAAAGTTCGTCCACACATAAGCAGGACCAAACCAGGACCCAGTTTCTGCACTATATAATACATATAAACATTTTTTTTCTCTCATTGCACACAAGAGCAAATAAAAATATGCCTTAAAAATAACTGAGCACGTCTACTAAAAGGCCTTTTGCAGGCCATTGCATCATATTTGTAATGTAGAGGGAGGAAGATTTTTGCTCAATGGGATTTAGATTTATTTTTTTTAATAAGGAAAATCTTTCTGGATAAGAACACAAACAGGAGGAGAAAACATGGAAAAATAAAACCCAAGAAATCATTTAATAAGTACAGATTAAAAGGAACACAAGCTTCAGTTAATACAAGTGAACAAGAGAAAAACAGACTTTTAGCTTAGTCTGGGTTTGACTTCACAGACTCAAAATCACTCTGAGATAAAAGAAGCCCCATTTTGCTTGCAGTTCACTTTAACAGGATCTCCCAGTGTACAGTATTCCCGTTGCAAATCTCACATAACATGAAATGATGCTCTGTAAAGTGAAACTTGGGTAAAAAAATAAAAATCTTTTGCTTCATAAAAAATTCCAACATTGGCACATTTACATTTGAGAGTTAATGTAAAATGCAAAAACCTGAAGTGGTTATATAAAATGACCTCTTCAGCCAGAGGGCCCTTTTTTATGTTATGTTTATGTCTAATTCAGATTAATGCATAATAAACCTTTTGACTAACCATGCCAATGACTGATACACAAGCGCACACAGACAACCTTAATTTTATTGACTGTATACAAGGACACTTAGTCAGCAGCACCTACAGCTGATGGCCTGTTAACCACCTCACACACATAAAGGTGTGTGAGATGACACACACCTTTATGTGTGTCACCTCACATAAAGGTGATCAAAGTTTATTCTAGACATCCAATAGATTACATTTGGTCAATGCTGAAGGAAACATTTAAATTACAGTGTTTGTCAATCAAACGTCCCTTAGAATTTATTTGTAAATATCTCTGTTGTAGGGCTAATTCTTTGCTGATTTATTATATCCATTTCTCTATCCTTTCCCTTGACTGTTTACAAGTTCAAACTTTTTTTTTTTTTGTTGTATTGTTTTTGACTTACAAAGTAAATCTTTGTTTTCATTTTATGGTCATTCTAACAGTTTATCGCAAAGAATATTGCTTTGCAAAAGGTTTTCACTTTTTGTATGTTGCTACCATAAACGTCAGTGTTTTTTTATGAGGAATTTGTGACGGACCAACACAAACCCACGCGTAACTGTGAGGGGAGTTCAAAAGGACGCATCCTTAAATTTGCTAAATAAAATCTGACAAGAACATAAATTTGTATTTAGTTTCTTTTTTGATACTCTTTAAATAAAACAGGTGCCTTTAGAAATGAACATATTTGCATCTCTGCCAGTCATGTTAATTGAACACCAAATGTTGAATTAACATTTGGTTTTAACCTTTAAAATTGTCATAGTTCAGAGTATGTTCTTGTAATTCTATAAAGTAGAGCAAAAGAGTCGCACATTTAAAAAGGCAAAGGTAAATTCTAGACAGTTTTAAATTTATGTTTATAAGGAAGTCTAAAATGTGCGTGGTGAATTTGTATTCAGCTCAGATACACTAAAGTAAAATCTAGTGCGACCAGCATCCTTTGAAAGCTGCTTGAATAATAGAGTCAAACTGTGTGTGGTGTATTCTCAGTACAAATACAGCTGTTCTTTGAAGACCTCAGAGGTCAGCATCATAAAAACCGAGTACACACACACACACACACACACACACCCCAACACACACACACCCCTACAAACAATGCTACTCTGTTTTACTGACATCGTGGAGTTTCCTACACAGGTCTACATCCTAGAATAGCACCTGACCCAAACTGTTGCCCGAGTTGCTCTTGAAATCTGCCTCTGAAAATACAATCATGAAGCCATTTTATCCCCAAAGCTCCTGAATGAC
>CAEFZY010061404.1:0-13423 GCA_903066815.1 Brachyrhaphis roseni
GACCCCGGGCCGGGAATCGAACCCAGAACCTTCTTGCTGCAAGGCAACAGTTCTACCAACTGCGCCACTGTGCAGCCCGCTATACATTTCAAATATCACTTAAAAGAAATTTTATTTTCTGATTTAATGCCTTGAAATTGGGCCTCTGTCTCTTGCTGCTGGCTAGTCTGAAGGAGCTGAGTGGGATTCTCTGTGAGACAGAAGCTTGGAAACTGCAGCTCTGAGGAGGAGCTATGCCTTGAAGGTGGGGCTAGGTCCAACCAGGTGTTTTCCACATCTGAGTGGTTGCCATGGAGATAGAAGTATTTCTCAAACATGCATGAAAGAATCAAAGTAGCACTCCAGGTATTTTTTTTGATGAGGGAAAAACATTATAACACAATATAAAGTTCAAAAATGTCTATTGTACATAATACTGTGTCTTTAAAATCATAAAAGAAGTAAGTCTGCCTTTAATATGTTACCTCAGATCTTAAATTTTATCTTGACAAGACTAAATAATCTAGTATAATCTATATATTTTCTTTTCTCGCTGGACTTCTCTGTTCAAGCAAAAGTTTGAGTCGCACACCGACATCTTCATTGCGACTCGAGACAGTTCAGGGCACTGCTAACTAGCTGCTAGCATACCCTTGCTAGCTAGCTAGCTTGCTTTCATCCATCATGGGTAAGTTCAAATTTATCACGAGTTTGTACATTTCTGCGGAGAAATGGTTGTTAAACTCAATTCATAAAGATCTTAAAAGTCTTCAATTTGAGTTGGTGAAACCTGTGGGAGCCCTGACTCCACAAAGCTAGCCTTTATGAAAACAATTTTTGAAAGAAGTCCTGTCTCAATATGAAGGAAGATTGGACTGACAGGGAAGGGAAAGCTGTTAAGAGCTGAAGGTAAAATGAATGGAGCTACATAATCCTGAAAGGAAAACCTGCTTGTTGTTGGTTTGTCACATAAAATCTCAATAAAGTTTGCGGAAGTTTGTTGTTTTGCAGTAAGCAGCACTTTACCTAAAGGTCCTGATTGCTACCCGATCAGAATTTGAAGCCACTCATCTTTGTCTCTCTGTCCGTGTCTTTCAGTTAGCACAGCGCCCCAGCTCAAACCGGTGAGTACGTCTGATGTGAGTATGAACTAAGAAGAAAACACACACACACACACTTAACACACAACATAAAACAAAGTAAAAAGCAAAACATCCAGGTTTGTCCATGCTTTAGTTTGTAAGCATTTGGTTTTGTCTGTATCATGGTGAGCAGAACTCACTCACAAGCTGCTGAGATCCAGGCAAATGAAACAGTATTGAGAGAGCCTGGGGGGAATTGATAAAAAAAAAAAAAAAAGGATGGATGTATGCTGCCCCCTGCTGAATGGGAGTCAGAAAGCAAGATAATAAAAACAACACAGTCACAAGTTTTATCATTTTCTCTCTGCATATCGGCAATACAAAGAGACTTTTTGACCTCTTATAAAGAAGGAAGGAGTTTTTAAAAAGTTTCTTCTTAGACAATTAAACCCACATAATTATGAAACTCAGGAACATAAGAAGAATATACATGATATTTTCCTGTGTGGTTTGCTCAGATTTGATTGAAAATAATTCAATCAAATAATCCTGCAATATTAACAAACAACCTTCAGTTGTGGAGTTTGGCATCTCATCAGTTAAAAATAATAACTGAATAATTCACCATTGGTATTTTTCATGCTATATGTGTATATTGAAGTGTTTTTTTTGTCCATTTTTCCCTCAGATTTATGGCTATATCTACTTCTTCTTTCTATTCTCAGGTGGGAAAAATCTCCAAGAACAAGAAGAAGAAGCTGAAGAAGAAACAGAAACGGCAGGCCGAGCTGCTGGAGAGGCGGATGTTGGAGATCGAAGCCTTGGAGCGAGAGGCCGAGATCAAGGAGGAGAGAGCCAAAGAGAGTGGCGACAAAAGTGACGCTGAACGCAGCCTGCCTTCGCCACAGCAGCAGCCGCCTCTGGGACCCAGCATGGCTCTGGGAGAGAGCGACGACGACGACGATGACGAGGAGGATGGGGAGGATGAAGAGGAGGAGGGAGGAGAAAGGGAGAGACCCGTCAGGTTGACGAATCATACATGTGAGTTCTGTTGGTAAATCATCAGAAATGTGTGAATGTCCTACGTTGGCATACATTTCTCATATAGTTGCACAAGTTTGAATTTACTGTGGATTTTCTGTCTTGCCTAACAGTGGCAGAACATTTGAAATCTTTTCTCATTGGAAACAGTGAAATCGTTTGGTTTTCTGAGACGAACCTGGCTTTTAAAGCATAGTCCATTCCTTGAACCAGTGTTAATGAGCGTTTAAGATCACTGCTCCGTTGATGATCAAACTATGAAGTATCATTTGTTGGGATGTTTAAGAATAACGCCAGACCCACAGAGGTTCAAACCTTTTTACAACCTGGAAAAGGCCGTAACGAAGTCAACAAGATGCTTTCGAATAAAGCTGCAGCTAACAATTATTTTACTAATCGATTATTCTAACAATTAATCGATCAGTCGCATGAAAATATTGGCACATTCTGAAGATTTTTAATTTAACCACTAAAGGGTATTTTATATAGTATTAGACATACATTTAACAAATGCTAATAAACGATTCAGTTCCTTTATTTTTAAAACAATAAAAATAAAATTGTTGCCAAAAATGCAGTAGCAGTATTCCTTTAGACAGAAATGATTTTTCATCTTAAACACAAAAAATTTTAATATTTCTGATACTTATATCTGATGGAATTATGCTTTCTGTGGCGTGTTTGATTCTGTTGAAACCAGGTGATAGAAATGTGCCTAGAAATTCGATGACTGGAATGAAGGCATGGCTTGTGATTCAGCCTGTAAGCATGCAGATGCAGTTTTGTGCTGCCTGTGAATGGAAAGGATGTGGATCGGCTCCAAGCTGATTCATAGACACAAACGTTTTCTCCGTCTGCCTCCTCCTCCGTCCCCCGTCTCTTTCATGTTCGTACTTGCTTTAGTTTGCCTCTCCGTTCGCCTACATCGTCTTTGACTGGACTCACTGTTTATCCCCTTTCCACCCACTTGCTGTTTTTCTGCCCTTTGTCTTCTTATTAGGCGCAGCACCTCCCCAGGAGCAAAGCGAAAAGCCACAAATCCCCGCTGATAACCAACAAGAGGAGGGGGAGGAAGAGGAAGAAGAAGAAGAAGAGCCCACGCCTGTCGCTGAAAAAGACGCCCCCATACCTCCCGCCTCAGAAGAAGGTAATGGAGATTCAGGACAAGCAGATGGGGAGGGAGATGAGGAGGAGGAGCCACTGAAAGTGACAGAAAATGAGAATGTGAAGGAAGAGGAGGAGGAGACGGAGGAAAAGGTAGCGGAAGAACAAGCAGAGGAGAAGCAAGAGGAGGATGGAGACATCGGAACAGAGGCACCAAAGATTGAGAGTAAAGCCGAGGAGGAGGCGGCTGTGGAAGAGGAGGAGTCAAAGGAGCAGGAGGGGGAGGAGTACGAGGAGATATACGACGACGAAGACGACGATACGACGACAACAACGACGGCGGACCTCTTCACGGACAGCACCTCTCCGGTTAAACCGCAGATCACTAAAACCATTTCAGCTAAAACTAACGGGCACGTCCTGTTGGTCTCTGAGTCACTGAGACAAAACCCCGGCACGCCGCCCACTCCGGCGCCCACGCCCGAGCCCGTCCTCTGCCCACTGGTGGAGTCCGAGCTCAGCTACACGGACCGGGACATCTCGCTCAGCTCCGGGTACGAGATGTACAACGGCGAAGTGGCCGAGCCTGTGCTGACCAACGGCTCCAGCGAGCAGCACCGTGCCGCCGTGCCCCTCTTCCCCGACCTGCCTTTGGACCCCGAGCCTGGAAACCCAGTTCCCGTGGGGACGGTGGACATTGGGACCGAACCTGCTACAAATAGCCCCACTGCTGACCGCAGTCGCACCGTTTCATCGTCAAGCACAGGAGACACGCCGAAAGGTAGAAGACATTGACACAAAGCATGTTTTCTGCTTCGCTCTTGTACTAATTCAAATTGTTTTATCACATGAAATATCAGCAACATATCTTAAAGTTTATCGTAGTGACTTGATAAGCATATGCAGGGTTTGTGAATTCAGTTTAAAAGCTGCAGAATTTGTGAGATATTGTGATGGTTATTTTTACCTACAGGCAGGGGTGAAAGTGAACAGGTACGGTCGGGTACTGCGTACCACTAATAGATTTAGCGGGGGTACGCAATACCGGCAAGAGAGTGGAGTGGCTGCTGTAAAGAATTAGTGAGTGCACGTGCAGCCGTGTTGCACCCACTAACTAACTTTCAAGTGTAAAACACGACTTAATCAGTTAATAAATAGCTTTTTTCTCATTTCATATTGTTTCGGAACTGTGAGGGAGGCTCAATACGTCAATTTTGGCAAAACGTTTGGTAAATTTATTAAAGAACAGCAAAAACAAAAAAAATAAAGAAATAAAAAATCAACAAAACGTGTTCAAGTGAATGACCCAACAAAAATGAAAATGTCAGTAATTATTATTTCAACAAGGTGTTGCACAATTCTCTGCGTTTCAGTTCCATTACCTAAATAATAAAAAAGGCAACTTTTTTATGAGCAGAAGTTTAAAATTAACTGATCAACCATCGCTGTGTTCATGAAAGCGCTTATTAATAATTGCAAAATAAATACCAAGCCTGAAAACCTAATATCATAATGAACTGAATGTTAAGTTTTTAACGTAATCTCTGCTCAGCTTGCGGAGCGCAGGCAGTTGCCATGGCAACGGATGTGCTAAAACAACAAAGAGAGACGGAGAATAAAAAGGTACGAGTGGTTTTGAGTTGATCACCTTTTCAGGTTATTTTATCTTTGTTTGCCTTTGCTCTGGCGCGTTACAGTCGCTGTAGTTTCTAAACGTTCAATAAACGACAGACTTGGAGCAATTACCTCATTAGTTTGCAAGTATACGTCATTCACAACATACAGCACGGTCAATATGTTTCATTAAGTATTTAACAAACAAATGGCTTCTACTGCGATAATTTATGTGAAATTAAATTAACTGTCTAATATTTTAAAGCATAGTTTGGTGCTGTCTGGCATCTTGCTTTGAGCTCAGAGCCTGAGAGGATTTTCCTTCATCAAACATGCTATTTATTTAGTGGAAATATTGATGTTGATGATACTTTCTCCAAAATGATAAACCTTGTCAACTTTTATAGCTCCACAGTTGAAAATGAGGCTCTAACATTCACAAATGACATTGAAATAAATTCCAGTCCAACATCTGGCTTGAGGTGATTCCTCTGGATCCTATTGGAGGAAAAATATCCCAACTTCAGAAGATGTGGCTTTAACCTAACAGAGCTCCTTGGTTCCTCAGTATGAGAGTCAGGGTGAGGAGGCCCCATGTCAGGAAGACGAAGCTGCAGGATCTTCAGAACAAACAGGTCATGATGCTATAGGCCCACTGATTATCCCTCTGTCTGGACACAGGATCAATATAACCAGTTTAAAAGCTAAAATGAATAGTTACATGCCAGACATGGAAAACTGGGGTCCACTCCTGCACTCCATGCCATGATGTTCAAAATTTAGGTCTCATGGCATCTCCAAGGTGTCAATATTGCAGCCAGTGGGCTGAGGGAAACATGGCTCCATTTTGTAGAGCTACCCACCTTTTATCGCTTCACAAAAATTCATTAGCACAGAAACTCCAAGACACACATCAAGAATATAAAGCTACTTTCATCCCTGCCTACAGGGAACCACATTACAGTGCTGAGACCACATTATAACAACATACCAAATATATACACAGATAATAGATCAATTATTGAATAAAGTTCCAAAAGACATCTAATAGTCACGAGTATAGGCATGAGTCTCAAAGCTTTGAAGGATCCAAGCGGAGTTTTTATTATTACTGTCAAACACCTTGTTGTAAGGTTACTGTGCGTCAGCTCTTCTCAACTGCAATAACAATCTTCTTCCCAGATTACATCAACACATAACTGAATAATGTCTACAGTGACAGAACATTCGAATCTGCAAACTAATGTGAGATAACTGCACGAACAAACAATCTCTGTTTTAGAGGCTGATTCAAAGTTTTCCACCAAAACTCGTCCCTCTCTGCTTGTTTATAATGACTCAGTACCAGTTACTCATCCACCTACGTTTGACATTTTACTATCATTACCTTGAACTGTTGCTGAAGCAGCTGAAGCAGCTGCTTGATGTAAGATTACATGTCTGTTGGTGTGTAAGCTCTTTTTGTCTGCAGCAGTTGTCTCAGTTATTGAAGAGGTCTAAAGGCCAAACTCTATTGATTAACTACGTTGCTGTCATTCAAATGCAAAATACATAAGATTAGGGTCGTTTTCACTTGAGCGTCAACTAAAAATACATCCAACTTAACCTTCTTTAGGTACCTATCTTTCGCCTTTTCCTCTACTTCGGACTGTTGTCTCTAGTTTACTTCACTCCTGAGAGTAGCGCAGCGCATAGTAGCCATCTTCACAGTGAGACCACCAAGTGTTTTTTTGTTTTTTTTAAAAAATAAAGTCAGTTTTAATGTTTCATGATGTTTCAATTCGTTTCAGTGACTATGGTTAGTATAAATGCTCAATTGTAGGCTTTAACATATATTAAAGAAATAACTAATTCTGAAGGTGTGGCAGCTTTTATTTTGAGTAGTTGCATGTAGAGGAAACCCTGCATTTTGGAGAAAACCTGGGATTTCCCCCCTGCCTTATTCATCACAGTTGCAGTTAAATATTGCTGCTTTAGATACCGTGTTTTCTGGACTATAGAGCGCACCTTACTATAAGCCGCACTTACAAAAAAAATTAACCGGAAAAGTACATGTGTACACCTCACCGGGCTATAAGCCGCTGGTATCTCCGCCACTCTCAAGGACGCAGCAGAGGGTTGTGTCCTTGATAAATCTGCTATTAAAGACGCAGCCCTGCGTCTCCAACGCCGAACCATGGATTCGTTCACGCCGAGCGTACATGCAGCGGCTCCATTTCCCTCTTGTACTGCCAGATTGATAACCTTCAACTTAAAAGCGACATCATATGAACTTCTTCGTGTTGTTTCCATGATGAGGGGGTTTGAGTTTGAAGAAATTTCTCCGTCGTGCCTGCTGCTAGCATGTGCTTGTTCTAAATGAAAATTAACACTCTCTTTGATTTCCAATTTTAACTTACAATGATTCACTTCTTGCTAAAGAGCCCCCTGGTGGTTGAAGAAAAATCCACAGAAAAGCCGCACAGGCCTATAAGCCGCATGGCTCAAAGAAAAAATTAGTGGCTTATAGTCCAAAAAATACCTTTTTTTTTCTTTTTTTTTGGCAATTGTGTGACTATAAAGATTAACAAACACCTGATTGTTTTCTTTATAATCTTAACATATAGTTTTTTTAACAATTAATTTGCATTAATTTTATATGAAAACAGCAATTATTGTTTTTAAATCCCGCTGAATAAATGTACAAAAATTAAAGAATGTACTTTTTTGTTTTCTAAAATTTTCTCATGCATCTAAAAGACAAGATGAATTGATTGGTGTTTCATATGTACCAGTGAATGTGGTGAACGTTGTGCTCTAACTGTGACGCTCTGTCCACACCCAGTCAGGGCCAGAGCTGCAGACCTCCTGATCAACCCGCTAGACCCCCGCAACGCCGACTCCATCAGAGTCAAAATTGCTGACCTCGGAAACGCCTGCTGGGTGGTGAGAGGAAAACTGGACTTTTAATGGGTTATGCTTGAAAAAGCCGGAACATTTGCATAGACACGTTTGTTTTTCTGTAGACGTTTTAATATCAGTAAATGAAAATGGAAAACACATTCCAACGTTTGGCGCTGAATATCAAGATCAGATACTTTAAAAAAGATATATCATAAGCAAGTGTAGCGTTGCTTATGATGGGAGATAATTTGTTTTTGTTTTTTATTGTAGGATAAATTTGTAATATTTCCAAGGTGCAGAAGTACTGCGTTTAAATTTCAAATGTTTTGCTGCATTCGAACCACAAATTTGATCGTATTTTATAAGGATTTTGTTATAGCTAAACACAAAGCGTTTCACAACTCACAAGTAAAACAAGATTTTAGAAGTACAAATCTGAAAAGTGTGGGGCACCTTTGTAGTTGTCCTCTTTTTGCTGGGGAAACAGTAACAGCTAGCACTACAATGTAATTAAATCAAAGCACACTTGAGTATTAAAGTGGTCCAATCAAAGTACAATCCCTAAATTCAATTGCTAGTTTGTGGCAAGACGAGGAAAATTGATTATCTCCATTCAGTCGGACAAAAACTGGCTAAAATTTCCATCTCTAGTCTGCAAAGCTGATAGTGACCGTGGGTGGATGAAAAGAAATGCACACCACACTTTTCAGATTTGCATTTGTGAAACGAAATGAAAAGTCACATACACTTTTCCTTCCCAAAACATAACATGAATGTCATTATTAATATTGATAATAAGAATTTAAAATACTTTATCTGGTAATATTGTTATATGTGTTAATAACAATATCGATAATTAATAATAAGTGCATAATAGTGCCCTATTTTGTGCTGGTTTATTATAAAATCACAATCACATTTATGTTGTTGTTCAATATGATGTGACACAATTTTAAAAAATGTAAAGGGAGTTATTAGTTTTACAAGGTTAGTTTAACATTTAAGGTGGAATTGGACCAAATTACTCCCTTTAGAAACATAGCTTCCAAATATTGTCAAACTATGCAGAATAAACCAGGAACAAACTCGTCTGTGTTGGAGGCGAAGAGCATCAGGAACACGACAGCCATCAGACAGCGTTTCAGTCGTACTGTTTGCCATCAGTCTGGCCTCTTTTTATGTTTTTTTCAGCCAGCAGAAATCATTAAATCCGGGCTGCTGAGCTGAATGCGCTGGCAGGAGGTGTGATCCAGCAGCTATAAACACGCAGCGGCTGAGAAATCTTTGGTCTTACATAAGCCGACATGCAGGAATAAAAGCAGAAGTGCAGAAAGCGGTTGATTACAAAACAGAAATGGTGTCTCATGCTTGACTAATAATAATAATAAAAAGGAATACTCCAGTAGGGGGAGAATTTTTGGCGATTTCTTGTCGATCCAGAAACGTTCACACCAACATAATGCTTCTCCTGTTTTTGTCCTCTCCTGAACAGCACAAGCACTTCACAGAAGACATCCAGACGAGACAGTACCGCTCCATTGAGGTCTTGATAGGAGCCGGATACGGTACGCCGGCGGACATCTGGAGCACCGCCTGCATGGTGAACAGAACCGAGTCCAAAACCCCGACGTCCCTTCTATTATTATTGTTATTATTATAATATTGTTTTCTGTCAGGCGTTTGAGCTGGCCACAGGAGATTATCTGTTTGAGCCTCACTCTGGAGAGGACTACTCCCGGGACGAAGGTGAGTATTTCAGTAAAATATTGTATGAATTAGTTTTATTTTATGTGTTCCAGACTATTGAAATCTGTTCTGGATATTTAGTAAATGTTTTATTAAATCTGGGCTTTTGAAGATACATTTGGATCGTTCTTTATTCAGGCTGGGCTTAAATCACAACAAACAACATCAGAGATTTTCAAATGCTGTAGTAGGATGCTTCAAAGTTTTTTGGGGTTTTTTTGTGGTTAAAATTATACCTGCACACTCAAATAGATACATTCGCTCTGCTAATATTTGATTGTGTTCCTTAGCGACTTGAACATCAACCAAACACTTTTTCTAGCCATCGACAAGCTCCTGGGATAATTACATTTGATTGTTTTTACTTACTTCTAGCTTAAGCAAAATTAAAAAAAGAAAAAAAAAAGGTTGGTTGTGATTGAGACCATTTCAAAAGCTTAATTTTATCTGCAAATTTACAGCCTCAAGAGCCATTTCTGCTCTCAGGCCAGCCAAATGAAACAAATTTAAATGTTTAAATGTCACATGACTTTTCTTTTTTTCTTATAAACAACAACTTTATAATTTTCGATAAATATCTATTCTCAGAATTTTTTGTTTTAAGAACCAACATCTTATCTCTATTTTCCCTGACTTAAAAAAAATGTCAGGAATTTAAATTTAGCAAAGAAGAGGATGGATCGTATTTTTTTCTGATGGATCTTTTTTTTTTCTTTCTGTAAACCAGATTCTTGCTGGTGGCTATAAAACGTGTGTGAACAGGAGTGACTTTCTAAGATTCACTTAGCTAAATATTAGATGGGGAGGAGTTTATGCTGAAACCTGTTAGGTTTAGTTGTGAAAAGTACATTTACTGAAGTTGTTTGTTGCGCACACCTGAAAAAAGAACGTCAGAACGCACCATTAAAGAGTGTCAGCTTTTCACCAGTACTGTACGTCCACATCATCAGCAAAGTGTCTTACATTCTACAAACTGACTTCATGATATCTCTCCATTGTTGGAATGAGAGCTTAAGCTCTCCAAGTTAATTAACTTTAACAGTTTTTCAGTAAAGAAGCTACGTGGACATTAAGATGTCTTGTCTTTTTTACAAAATGATCAGTCCAAGCACTGGAGATCATTTTAGCAATGTGTTGTAAATGGATAAACTGATGAAGTAAGCTTAGTTTAGGAATCCCTTTCCCCAAATCCTCCTGTCCACTGTCGACTTTAAATCCTCACCTTGAACTCTGCCGCTGTGCCTCCGTCTTCATCTCACTGCTCACCGCAACTCACGTCTCTCATACGAAGAAAGGTCAAGTCGCTGGCGTCCGTTTGTTCCTGCCATGTGAAACCTAGCAACAGGGTTCATACGGGTGCTTGAAATCCTTGAAAATGCTTGAATATCACTTAAGTGTTTTCAGGGTTTGGGAAATGCTTCATTTCTCTGCAAACTCCTTAAATTTCAGGCTACACGGGTTTGCAGCCCGTGCAGCCTGAAAGAGCAATCTAAGGTTTGATAATTTATTAGCTGTACATTTTGCTACAGCTAATAAAAATGTTTTTTTCCTCACTGTCTGAAGTTAAATCAGACTAAACCTTACGTTGTTTAGGTCGGTTAGAATTATCAAAATTATTTCCAGTTTACTGAATGCCAGAAAACTTTATGCATTTCTTTTCTTTTCTTTTTTTTACATTGTATATTGTGTTAAAGCATTTAATTTGGTCATTTAAGTTAACACAATTTGTTTGGATTACGTAAACATAAATAATCCAAACTTAAACTTGGAGCTAATGGCTCTGTGACTTATCTGTGTAATTGAAAGAAACATTGTTAGCTTATGTTTTATTTTATTTTATTTTTTTGGTTTAACAACATTATTAAAATTGGGGATCTTTTTGTTAAATTAGTGTTTTGCTCTCGGACCAGTCAGGTGTGTAAGAGAGAGAGACATTAACTAAAAGAAAGATAAATTTTATGTTTTTAAATGTCTCTCTTCTTCTGCTGCATAATATAGGGTACTATCACAAGATATCAATTAGAGTAATAAATGACATCATAAAACAGTGAATTGAAATTGTCCTTTTTTAGATATTTGTATTGTTTTTATCTCAAAAGTGTTGTGTTGGAAAAATTTAAAAACTTGCCTGTACAATGCTTGAAAAGTTTTTGAATTTTACGGCGGGAAAAACGTACGAACCCTGTAGCAAAAAGGTAGCAGATTGTAGCGTACGCCTCAGAGCCACATTAGTTTGTCACGTCCCTGTACTTCTATCTGCATGCAGGCTGAAACATTTTTCCTCATCCTCCATCTCTTCATCTCGTCCAGCTCTCTGATTTTGTTCATCTTGTTGTTCTCCTCGCTCGGTCGGCTACTTTCTACTCTTTTTTTTGTTTGTTTGTTTGTTTGTTTTATTTTTTGACACCAGGGTCCGAGTCGGCGTTGGTTTTATCCCGATTTCCACAGAAACAACTTTTGTTCCCCCACCACTGAGCCCGCGTTATTTCAGAATCGTTATTTCAGGGCGTGTTGCTTTTTATTCGTCTCATTTCCTCACTACTTCATCCCGTGTTGTCGCAGCTTATTAACGTGTTTGTCCTTCTTCATGATCTCTGATTGTCGTTTTTTGTTTCCTTCTTCCTCCTCCCTCTCTTTGTGTCCCTCCCCGTTGATTTTTTTTTCTTTTTACTTTCTCACCCTTACTCTCTTGTTTTATTGATTCCGTTTCTCCCTTTACTTTTTGTCTTTCACTCAACTTTTTCTATTTGCTTTTCCCCTTCTTTCTTCTCCTCTTCCCTCCCCAAAAGACCACATAGCCCACATCATAGAGCTGCTGGGCTGCATTCCGAGGCACTTTGCGCTCTCTGGAAAGTATTCCCGGGAGTTCTTCAACAGAAGAGGTAGCGATGGCCTGAGAGCTGGGTGGCGCTGAGACACACGGATGTCAAAGAGGGACAGAAAACGGACACGAGTAGACTGTTTCAATTTGCTGCCAATTGGGCGTATCGATTAAAAGCGGAAGCGATCAGTATTTGGCCTCCAAACGTGTCCCTCGGGGCGGCAGTGTGTGTCGGCGCCCGTGCAGCCGACGGCATGTGTGTGTTGACGTGTGTGTGCATGCTGTCACGCTGAACCGTGCCTGTTCCCTTTTGTGACGTATGTGATGGTGGGGGCAGACCACATCGCTCTGATCACGGAGCTCCTCGGGAAGGTCCCGCGCAAAGTGGTAGCTGCTGGGAAGTTCAGCCGAGAGTTTTTCTCCAAGAAAGGTAAACTGAACCGTGGGTGGAGGCCTCATCCTGGGTGGTAGCAGGAAGTGAATGTGGGGGGTCAGAAGCTGGACAAGTTTTTGTTTTTCATAGGAACTCTCAGGCAAAGGGTAAGTATGAAGTCACGGCAGGTTTTCTTTTTGCCGTTAATGTGAAATGGCTCTCAACAGTTTAGAAAATCCGGTCAAAATCTGTTTTTTTTTGTGCTAAATCCTTAGTTGTAAGGATTTTTTTTTCCACTTGCAGCACACATATTTTATGACTCAACTGATGAGCAAATCTTACAACTACTAAGGCTGAAACAATTAATTGAAATAAGTAATTTGGTAATCGATTAATCGCTAAGTGTAGTCATCAGAAGCCAATTGTTGAAAGAACAACACAATCAGACCAACAATTAAGCCAAAGCTGTACTATATATATATATATATATATATATATATATATATATTTCTCTATTTGAAATAGAAAAAACCTTCTTTGTCTTTATCTGTTCTACTCAAAACTCAACTGGCATGTTTAGCTTCACCTGGTTCAATTTCTGTAAAAGAAAAAAAAAAAATCTCCCTTTGCTACCAAATACTAATCAGTTAACCCTCTCCAGGCAGAAGTTGCAGATTTGCAACAGCTAAATGCTGTTGAAATCCTGTTTAAATGTCTCTCTCAAAAAAAGTCTGAATTGTATATTACTACCCCATATGATCATTTTCTCCAAATATCAGA